>JALIZH010000275.1:0-30850 GCA_030522465.1 Rhipicephalus appendiculatus
GTTTGTTTCGCTTCGGTTTTGTTCTCTCTTTCCTGCTCTCTTGCTTTCTTTTTCTTTCCAGTTTTTTCTGTCGCTTTTCTTGTTCTTTATTTCTAGTTATTTCTATTTTTCTGCCTGTTTCTTGCTTTTCTTTCTCTCTCTTTCTGTTTCTCGCTTGCTTCCTCTTTTTTTCTATTTTTATGCGCGGTTTTGCCAGCGTTACGCCAAGCGACAACAGCATGCAGTCCTTGCGCAAATAGTCTCAGTACATGGGGTCTAAATAAATAATTGTCGCAATCTACATCTTCAATTCAGTATAGCTGTAGAAGAAAACAAGAAAAAGATGCGCTCAGTCTGAACGTAATAAAAAATACTGGAGTCGTTCCTAGTGATGGATGCAGTGAAAGGAAATTGCATTTTCTACCATGTCGAGCAAATCGGCTTTTACGCATAGCAAATACCCGCCTGTCCAAGGAGATTCGCTCGGTGTTTGCGCTCTGAGAATTTCATTGGACATCGAGGAATACAGGTTACCCGAGGGAAATGAGGAATGGCAAATGTGTATGATATCCCCTTGCTTAGTTATTCTTTATTTGCTTATGCTCTTCTTATTTCTCCTTAATTTGTTATTCTTCCTATTTTTCTCTATCTTCCTTTCTGTATGTAGCGCTGGCTTCCAGCTTTTTTTTCTACTTTTATACGCGGTTTTCCTTTGCGTTACGCCAAGCGACGGCACCATATGACACCCTGGGCCCTGAAAAGGCTCTGCCCTTATTATCAGCATTGAGACGTTTGAAGAACGAGAAGAAGAAGACTTCTTTTTTCGCACGAGAACACGCTGATACGCTACCGATGGCTATGCTCTACTTGGTTTTGCCTGCGTTACGCCAAGCGACGTCAGCCCGGGCCCCTAAAGTGCTCCACACTTAAATGTGTTCGCTGTGTGTCGCAAGCATCAGCCCATTGCCACGATTGTCTGTCACTAAAGTAATCCGCTTTCTGCCTTCTGTAACTACCAACCCTGCTAAGTGTCTCTTTCATCTCTTGCAGCGAATACTGTAGCCGTCTGAAGCCGATAAGAATAAAAATCGCAGTTCCTCTACACGGGCGAAGCAATGAATGAGATAGCAACAAATTATAATGCTAGATGGAGGGCATGCAACTAACTCTTCTGCAGAAAACAGTATGCACAAGCTGCGAACGTCCTGGAGACTAAACTATGACCGCGGAAGGCTCAGTAGCTTTCCATAAATCAAAATAGGACATTGGTAGAGTACGTCTTTTGCTACCATTGCCGTCTCTGCAGTGACATCCTGGCACGCATAAGAAAGTTGCATTTTGTTTTGTATCTGTAACATTACCGACTGAAGTGCAGCAGAACTGTAAGCAATCCATGGTGGTTAATGATGGTTATGGAGATGCACCGTATATAATGGACTTATGCGAGTTCCAAGATAGTCTACTTGGTTTACCTTAAACATGACAAACATAGCTGGCAAAGAGACCACTCGTACAGCTGTATGACGCCTGCTGGTTCATATTCAGTCGTAGAGCATGAAATACAGAACAACAGCTCTCCTATAACATTGATAATTTGCTCCTCTAGAGATGAAATCAATAAATAAAAACGGAAAAATAAACAACCGCTTTGATATTGCTCAGTTTGACAGCCCTTTACTGTTGTTATTCTTGCCCAATAGTTCTTTTATTACCAAAAACGGTATCGCTGGTTAAAACTTTATTTTCTATGTCTATTCACCTGCTGATCCCTTTGCCTTCGACCCTAGCACATGGGCGTTAGTCTTTCCTACGGCTAATGTGCCTGCCTTATTGTTCAAGATGCGTCAAAAATTCCAAATTTTGTGCCACCTAGTTTCAATGCATGGCAGCTTTATGGTAAAAAACTTCTCCGCTTCAACCTCCTTTTAACTGCGGAGTTGTTAACCTGACAGTTGAGCAATGTCGTTGCTTGGGCTCATCCATGAGGAACCTTCGAAGATGTATAGCGCAATGACAACAACAGGTACACAAATTACGAGGCGCGGGCAAGCCATGTGTCCGTCACTTTCTCTTATCTGTGTTGTTACGTTTGCATTATGTGTGTTCGAGGCTGACAGCGTATATTTTTCCAGTCGTGTATTTTTTAGGGGCGAAGCTCCTTAGGGTGTGGGTCTGTCCCTCCTCTGTAGTCATAGTAGTAGTAGTAGTAGTAGTAGGAGGAGGAGGTAGGTAGGTAGGTAGGTAGGTAGGTAGGTAGGTAGGTAGGTAGGTAGGTAGGTAGGTAGGTAGGTAGCCACGTATAGTGGAATGTACCCACTCCACGTGATAAAGATGACGATGACGCAGTATAGTGGAATGTACCCACTACACGTGATAACGATGAAGTATAAGCGCGTTCCAGTATAGTAAAATGTACCCACTACACGTGATAAAGATGACGATGACGCCTGATGGATAATACGTAATAAATACACTACATGTCCATGAAGAATAAGCGCATTCCAGTATAGTGGAATGTACCCACTACACGTGATAACGATGACGATGACGCTGATGACCATGAAGTATAAGCGCGTTCCAGACCACACATTCTCTTTCTGCCATGGATGAAAACGATCGAGTTTCGCCCACTCATCATCATTCACTTCGTGGATATGGCATGATTTTTCTATTAAAAAGTTAGCAGTGGCTTAGCTCGGCTATGGCAGGATATACGTAGCGTGAGCTACGGATGGACGGACGGACGGACGCATGGTCGGACGGACAGATGGACGGAAGGACGGACAGATGGACGGACAAACGGACAGACTAGCGAGCGAGCTCACGCGAGTGAAGCGGAAGCCCAGTAGCGACACGTCACTCCAGGAGCTTCCAGGCCTTCTCCGGCGCGCCAGCTGTGCTCCGTGTGACGTCACTGCTCCTCGGGCATGCGCAGCACGGCTCTCGATAAGCCACGTGAGCCAAAGCTTGTCGTTGATAGGACAAAAAAGAGAAGACCATGTAGTCGCTCTGTAACGGGCATCGCTGATCTTTTTATAGTTAAGAATATGGACGGCGAGATGGTGTAGACCTGTGCGCCGGTCCTAAAATCGCCGGCGGCGGCGCGCCGGTGTTTTCACCTCCGGCGGCGGCGCGTCAACGGCGCGGGGTTCATCGGATCGGCGGCGGCGCGGCGCGCGGGGGGGGGGGGTATTCAAAAGTTGGTCGAGCGAAAATTAGACCCTCGAATTTTGAGAAGAAAAAAAAAAAAAGAAACCGTTGCCCCGAAAGGGCGAAGTCGTGAATGCGATAGCAACATGTCGTAATGTTATAATGAACTAATTGGATTGCAGCTCTTTTTCATATGATCTCATGAAACTTCAAAATGCTGGTGTTAGGGAATGCGGCCGGTTCACGTGAAAGAAGTGGTTTTCGTGCAGTTTGCTGTATCAGTGCTCGCAGCACGAAGCGGTGATATCACAGCGCGTAAAACAGTATACGAGCTCTTTTCTTATCCCTACCGAGTTGGCGCGCTCGCCAGCGCTCATGACCAAGCCGTAAAATTCAAAGTTCACAGTTGCGGCTCCAGCCACGGAGCCCCTTTACCCCGGCTTCCCTTCATACTCCTTGGTCCAGCGAAAGACAGACAAAGCGCTTGCTGTCTGGTTGAGGAGCAATCGACGGCAGGCCTCGCACGCAGAATGATGCTATCGCACGCGCCCTCCGAGCGACGGAGATGGACAGCTTCTTTAATTTATGCTTCAGCCATGTTCCCGGCTAGCGCTCGCGAGCTTTTTACTAGCGCGTACAGCATACGATGTGTGTACGAAAGTTAATGACTTGGACGCTGTAGGAAGATGACGGCGACGATGAAAACCTGTACGGAGTATCCATATAATTCTTATCGCAATAAAAAAAAAATATGCATAAACTATGGAAGCCGGCGGGCTTTCTTTTTTGGAGAGCTGCATCGTCTTCGCTGTAAAGAGTTCGTCTATAGGAAGAATCAAATAATCCGGCACTTCTTCCATTGGTTTCCTTCTTCCTTTCACTAGAATTCTTGCCGGCGATATCTCCTCGACACTTATTTCTTCATAAAGCACGTGTACAATGTTAGCGCTGAGCGTTGAGACTATCAGGAGTTCGAGCTTGTCGGCTACACACTGTTATTTGCGCTTGTGCAATCGGAAGCTCCCAAAATGGGGCGAAATTAGTTCATCGCGTACGATAATCTTGCGAGGGGGAGGAAAAACAAGTGGGCGAATGCATGGCAAAACAGGGTAGGAGATAATTTACAACTGACATTTCTCTATAGACCAGTCGACAGAGTGTGCCCTAATTATCTCATCTGAATCACCATTCTGGCGTCACGAAGAGTGCCAAAAAAAAATTCAGTTTCGCCACAAGGGCGAAGCAATGAATGTGATAGCAAGAAATTGGAATGTCACACGAAGAACGACAAGCAGCTCGATACTTGCAGCTTCCCGCTGAAGCTCGAAGAAGGACGCTCGAAGATCAGTTTTCAAATTGAAAGAAAATGCAGGAGCGTTGCGTGATAGAAAACACACCCAAGCTCCTCCGAGACCTGCATACCGCCAGAAGTACATGGTGTCTATAAATAGCTTGCCGTTAAAATGAGGGAGAGTGATTCGAGAAAGAAGAAGAAAATAGCGCATGCACGGTGCGTGGCTGAGTAGTCTTACGCAGCGCTGTGCTGAGCGAGGGGTCGCTGGTTCGAATCCCCGGTCGGGTGCATTGTCTTCTGATTTCTTTTTCTTTGTGCCTTTATATATATATACATACAAATCTGGGGCATGACGGCGACGGCAAAAATCAACCGAGTGTCCATATAATTGCTATCGCAATAACAAAAAAAAAAAACGCCACGAGAGAATAACGAGCTCGATGTTGTGTATATTCAGATATTGTTTTGGGGCACTTAAAAAGACTGGGTGTGCACACACGGACGCAAGGGAGTAGTCAAGACACCGTAAACGCCGTTAACTGAAAAATTGTACAGCGGCGGAAAAGAAGGTAGACAAAAAAATTAAGGAAGCTTCACACTAGTGGTGCCAAACCTGATGGAAGTGCGGAGCTGGGCAGCCCTCTTTGTTTCTCTTCGGTTTTCTCTTTCTTTCCTCCTCTCTCTTTTTTTCTCTGTTTCCGTTTTTTTATTCTCTCTTTAATGCGAATGATTTCTTCTTCTCTCTTTATCTATTTCTTTCGTTTTCTGGCTCTTTCTATTTTTCGTCCTATTTTTCCCTTTCTTTCTGTCTGTTTCTATTTTTTGCTTGCTTCCTCTTTTTTTCTATTTTAATACGTGGTTTTGCCTGCGTTACGCCATGCGACGACAGCATAAGACAACATATGACAGCCGGGGCCCCTGACGTGCTGCGCACTTAATATTATCAAGGCGCTCGAAGACCAAGAGGAAGAAGACTTCTCCTATAGGCGCGAGCACGCGCTCAATATCCTACAGATATTTATGCGATAAGTGGTTTTGCTTGCGTTCCGCCATGCTACGACAGTATACGATGAGAGCGTACGATGACAGCATACAACGGCCCGGGCCCCTAAAGTGCTCCGCACTTAAAATACTTATTTGCGCATTTCCAAGCAAGCGGCGATACCTATCAGTCAGTTGCGCGTGACGGTCTACGTGAGAGGTAACTGGTCACTCTCTTGACTTCACTCTTGTGTCTGTGTTTTCACGTCGTGTCGTTTTAACATGAATACCTACCAAAAAAGCTCACCGATCAATTATTCTCAGTTTTTCTTTCCCTTAACTTCTAAATTTATTTATCGACTTACTCGAGTAAAAATGTAAGGGAAAACGTGTATTAACCCATCGATATATATTACTTATCTATTTTGTTTATCTATGCAAGATGTAGTAAGTCCAGAAGTACGCGAATATGCTCCAGCTAGTTGGGTCTTCGCCTTTTCAGGCTGCCCCAGCGTTGAGGTCAGGCAATACTCTTGACACTTCTGGAGGAGATAAAGAGACAAATTCCGGGGAGCGATTCTCGATGTGTCTATCTGAAGATGTCCACAGCCCATTTCGGCACAGCGCATTCAGTTACTCGAAAAAAGCGGTGAGCCGTGATGTTTGCTCTTGAGCACGTCGATGCACCGAACCCGCCAGCACATTCCCAGCGTAAAAAGGAAGTGGACAAAATGTACCCAAACAGGAACTTTTTCCAGTCTTAACTTGCCTATGAATGTGTCCCAGATGTTTGAGAACGATGCAGGAAATGCGTACCGATCTTCACAGGTGCGTTAGAAGGGCGGCCACATTAAACCTTCTTCGATGGCTTACGCAATCAGAATTTATGCACGGTCTCAGAGATGTGCGCCCAAAAGCGGGTGTCTGGGCGCTGCGTTTGCTGCGTTGAAGCACATTCTGTCCCTCTCATTATTGTAGAGAGTTGTTTTTCATTGTTCTCATTATTGTAGAGAGTTGTTCGCATTATTGCAGAGAGTTGTTCTCATTATTGTAGAGAGTTCCTTCGTGATATCAAAATGACGTTGCGGAAGAAGAACCGGAAACAAGGGGCGTGCAGGTTGCCGAGCTCCTGCCAATCAGCTGCGGCCGAAAGGCACAGTCCACTAGGGGGGACACATCGAGAATAACTCCGCAACCATAAAAAAAAATGAAACAGGAGAATGCTGGGGACTGTCACCAGAGCATGGAGCACGAGCGGGCAGCGGTGTCGGAGGAGGTTGGTTTGTGGACGCTGGGCGCGCGCTCGTGAATTTTCGTTTTTTTTTCTTCCCATGAGCTCACCAAGAAAGAGGAAACGAAACAAGAGCATGGCGGGAATTTTGACACGAGCCCGAAGAGGTAGCGCCTTCAGAGGAGGTTGGCTTATAGATGCTAGGCGCGCACTCTCCTATTTTCTTTGTTCTATGGTTGAAGCAGGTTTGTGGTATTCCGTTCCTCTAATTTGAGTCGAGAGTTAGGAAAACATCGTGACATCAACATGACGTTGAAGAGGAAGAACCGTAAAGAGGGCGCGTTGCTGGCCGAGCTCCCGCCAATCAGCGGTGGCTGAAATGGAGACTCCCTTACAGGACACATCGAGAAAGGCACCCCCCGGCGGTCATGTATTTTATGTCTAGATTCCATGTTCGGGTTAAAATAAGACTAACGGCGGCGCGCCGCAATTATTGCGCGGCGGCGGCGGCGGCGTGGTCACTCTCGAAACTTCGGCGGCGGCGCGACCGGCGCAGGTCAAAATAGGCGGCGGCAGCGGCGCGGCGCGGCGGCGCACAGCTCTAGAAGGGAACGTCCCTCTATCCTTCTACGTAGTCTTAAATCTTGAAGCTGCAGCATCAAGTACAAATTCAGACCGCTGTGGGGTTTGCGCAACTATCGCCAGGAGAAATGTAGTATGTTGTTTCACATAGCCTAATTACTAGAGACCGGATTATGGCCAAATGCCTATTTTGTTCCTTGCGTTCCTATCGCGCCCCTTTGATATATGAGCATGGATTAAAGGGTAAGAAGGGCTTTTGATAGTGTTTTATAGTGCCTATAAATGCCTATTTTCGAAATCGGCGCCTATATGACCACTATTTAACCTCAAATTTCGTTTCGAGTGCAGTTGGTCACCGTTATTAATTTTGCCGGGCAACATTGACTGTACGGAAATCTGTGGGGTTGAACCTAGTCCTCTAGTTCATCCAACTTCCGGAAAAGAATTGTCAAAATGGGACGCGCCGTCCACCATCTGCCACCGTGTGACATGGCGCGAGTGGTTGGCCAATGCGAAACCATGGAGAGCCGTCACGGGAAAGGAGAGAGAAGATTAAAAGAAAGAAAAATGCGACGTGCACGCGACTATTGTTTCGTTTAAAATTTACTTTTTAATGTGTTCACCGAGAGGGAAGAAACTGACCCTATACGTGATTAGACCTGCCCAATACTACGCATCCCTCCCTTCTGGTCTTTTAGCGGTCTCGCTACCTGCTAATGTGCTGCCCTTCTCAGCCATACCCGAAAAGAAAGATACCCAGGAGTGTGTTGATTCGACAGATGCCACTTGACTCACCATGCTAGAGGATTAAAGGATAGACTATATTCTGGGAATCGTGCGAGCATAAGGATAATTGTGTCGTTTTTTTTCTTTTTTTTTTCTAGATGATCCAGGTCCACTTCAAGTGTAACTCAGAAAAACTAGGTTGTTGTCTGGTTCTGACAATAAGGTCGGGCTTGCTCCAACAATATTTTCCATTGTGCTCCTGTCGCCAAATACTTCAAACTTGCATTGCGCCTAAAATCTATATATCCAACTATCACAGGTATTCAGGAATAAAATTTGGATATCGCTCTTATAGATTGGAACATTTTACAGTTGAACCTCTTTATAACAGGCATGCACCGGGGAGCAATCCTTGTCTTTTATATAAGGTGTCTCTCATAAATATGGTACCATGTATGCGTTTCCTTCTCATCACATATTCAAATATAGACACACTGGTATCGCTAATATCCATTTGTCTCTTACATCAGTGTCGCCTATAAAGGGGTTCAACATTATTTGGGCTTGAAATGGCTATGAAAAAGTAGTCGAAATGGCAGCGAATAAACGATGTAACAACATTTTGCGACAAAGTTACCACCATGTTGTGCTTTCGTTGATGACGTTCTTTGTTGTATGGGCGTATGTCGATTAACAGTCTTGAGGAGCGAGTGGTTCTTCCCTGGCAATAGGCAAACTGTCCTGCACTGTCGGCAGCGTTTTCTTTTTCCTGGCATCTATTAAAGGCCTCCAAAAGCGCTTCACTTCTTGTTTTGCTTATTAGCTGCTTCTAAGCTTGTTTTACGCCGGGCATTTAGGGTGACTTCTTGTTCAATCAATAGATCAGTGCCCAATACCAACCTCATTTCTGTTGTCTTCCATGTTATACCATCTTGGAGCGAAAGAAGGATATGGAACTTCAGCGCAAACCAAGAAAAGAAACGCTAAAATATAGGAAGGAGTGGAAAAGTCGGTCTCTCACTCTTTCCATTCGAGTTTTGCCCTAGAATATTATGTCCTTCAGTAAGTACCAATTCGCCGAAGAAAAGGCAATTATGGAGCGAAAGCACGATAACAAAGAAGTTAGGTCACAAATGAAACTGATTAGATGGGGCCATGTTGGTTTTTTGGTAACGATTGTTAAATATTATCTGGGGTTTTACGTGCCGAAAAAACGATATGATTATGAGGGATTCCGTTGTGGAGGGCTCCGGAAATTTTGATCATCTCGTGGTCTATAACGTGCAGTGACATCGCGCAGTAGACGGGCCTCTATCATTTCGCCTGCATTGAAATGCGAACGCCACGGCTGGGATCAAACCCTCAACTTTCAGTCGGCAGCCGAGCACCGTAACCGCTACACCACAGCGGCGGATTGGGAACGATTGTTGACGCAGCTCTGTTTTAATGGATTTGGCTCAGATTGATTCAAACAGGTGCAGGATTAGTCAATTTTTTTTATTCAAAACTGTTTCTTTGAGTCCATATTACAATCAGTTATTTCCCCATTTTGATTATAAATGTTTTAAGTGTGAAAGATACTTATGCTTGTTTTATGTTTCCATGAAATTTAACCCAGTTTAGTTTTCTCGATTTGGCTCTTTGATAAAATAAACACCACAGTTTCACGGCTACGTTTATCTGCTGCCACCTTTGTGCCACCAGTATTAATAACATTTTTTTTTGCTCACCTGTCGTAGATGCAAGTCACGCACGTATTTCTTCTGAAATTATTTTCATGTATCTAAAAATTTATTGCATCTACATTTACTACATTTCAGGCCTAAAACCTAATTTGTCGGCCTATTTTTGGCACCCAAAAATTTGTTTTGCGTGCCTATTTTTGGCTCCTAAAGCGCACTTTTATTGTGAGTAAAAATCCAGCCTTACTAATTCTCATAAAATAATGTGACATGTCCGATTACATCATCTGAAAAATACAGTACGGTATCGTAGCCGCATAATATTACCCGGTAATATGCGGTCGTATTTTTCAATCAGTGAAACAATCAATCGATCGATCAATACAAAAATTTTTACAAAAATACTTTGACCTTTATCTAGCGCGGCTAGTTAGTGGTCCAATCTAGTACATGACTTTTCAATGTACACTGTCCATTTTTATGAAAGGGAACACGGGAACGCGTGGCCCGCGCGCTCCGGCGGCTGCTTTCAGCGCCTTCATGCGTGAGCGGGAGCAACCAGAGCCTCTTTTCGCGTCATCTAGTGCCGAGCAAAACAACCAGCCATAGGTGATATGCAGCCGGCTGCAAGTTAGCAACCCCCCTCCCCCTTGAAGGCGATTACGCAACAGGCCGGACCCGCGGCGTGTCGTCTGCTGCTTGTAAACTATGCTTGGCACGCGAGCACAAACGAAACGGGGAAGCTCCGCCGCTTGGATTTCGCGCATTACGCTTCGGCGGATTTATTCATTTAGACGACAGCGGTGCAGCCAGATGAACCTTTCGTGGTGGGTTGCCGTTTTGAAATCCCTCATCGAACAGAAAAAAAAAGCAGCGCATTTCGACACTTGCCAATGCTTATGGGCGTTTCAGATCTCAGCATAGTATAAAACGTTTGGGTACTTTTGAAAAGCGCGCTGGCGGACCGGTCCTTACACGGACTCTCGGCGGACGACCTTTGGGTTGTCATCAAGGAGGAGTGGGAGATGCTGAGAAGTGACACGTCCCTAACGGCCGCTCTGTGTGAATTCCTACTAACTGGAGTGGCAGCTTTGATGTCTACAAATAGTTACGGCATTAAGTATTGACAAGTATTGCAATGTGGTACTTTTTTTTTTGTCAGTTGATGTCAAACGTAAAACGACAATTGATGTCTTTTTTTTCAGTTTCGATAAAGTAATTGAAAACATTTCTTTTCACATTTCACGCTCACGTCTTTTACGTTACTTATAAATATCGATGAAAATCGCCCGAACCACCACGAGACCTTTTCTCTTGCTTGCTACACAGAACCATCTCGCGCTCTCATCAAGACCCCAGCGGCACTGTGCATGACCTTAAAGCATAAAGCGCTGACATACTAGTACTTTTTGTATTGACAGGTCACACGTTCTCGGCAAAGTGGGATTCTATCTAAAAGGTTCTCCACGGCATTCGGTGAGAGATTTCAAGACGGCAAACCACCAGGAAAAGCTCACCTGACTGCACCGCTGCCACCTAAACCACTCTAAACCAGCCGAAGCGCAACGCGTGAAAGCCAAGCGGCAGACCGTTTCGAGTGCGCTCGCGTGCCAAGCATAGTTTACCAGCAGCAGAGGACACGCCGCTGGCCCAGCCTCTTGCGTAATCGCTTTGAAGGGGGAGGGGGTTGCAATATTGCCGCCGGCTGCTTGGACTCTGTGGGCTGCATATCACCTATGACTGGTTGTGTTTCTCGCCACTAGATGACACGAAAATAGGCTGTGGTTGCTATCGCTCACGCTTGCAGGCGCTGCAAGCAGCCGCCGGAGCACGCGGGCCACGTGCTCGCGTGTTCCCTTTCATAAAAATTTACAGTGTACATGTTGCGTGCAGACGAGCGGTTCATACGATCATGGGTGTGTGTACAAATGTCTCAATGGCATAATTTATCTCATTAAATACGGATGAAAATACGTACATAATGCATTCAATATTGTAAATACACAAACCATACAAGAACAATTAAAAGCATACATTGTAAAAATACCGGAGATTGGGCAATGAGAAGTGAATTAACAGGGTAAGTACACATCATGTAACTTTTGAAATTTGAAACAACCAAACCTACATCAGGAGAACTAAGAGAAAAAGAAATAACATGGCTGATCCCTCCGTCATAGGAATCGGTATAACACGATAGTGAAAAGTGTCTTCACAGAAGTAGTGCTTATTGTGCAGTGATTATAGAATTCGTACAGTGTCTATTGGTTAAGAAAGGGAAAATAGATTGTGCTGAGACGTGATAGGCATTATCCGAGTGGGCGAACATAAATCTTAGCTTGGGCAAGAATAGGACCAGCATTTATTAATTAATAATGGAGGTTTTGTAATCGTACAATCGGTCTAGTACACTATATATAAATAGCGCACCTTATCTAGCAACAATAACAGAGTTGAAATTGAAATAGAGAAAACAAAAATGATCAGTGCACGTGGTATTCAAACTAGCTTCTGGCTATACTGAGCGGGAAACATGCGAAAGCTGTTTGGATATATGATGTACCTCTTTCTTCCAGTGCAGGTATTCATCCACAAGAACACCCAAGTGTTTAAAAGTAAGAACGCGCCCAATGGACATGCTGGTAAGTTGTAAGTTTAGAAAATTATAATCTAGATTTGTTCTCCTGATATCAAATACGACATATTTTGATTGGCTACCTTTAATGCGAGATTCTTGCGGGGGGAACCATGCGGAAATCGATGCTAAATTTATCGTGATTTGTTGTTTTAGCACACAAAAAGAGTTACTTGAAAAAGCAGTGCGGTGTCATCGGCTTATATTATGGTTTTTCATGAAAGTGCACATGATAGGTCATTTACATATAATGAAAACAACATGGTACCTAGCACGGTTTCATGGGGTATTCCACATATGATATTTCTGAATTTTCAGGACATGCGGCCAAACATAACGCTTAGTTTTCTATGTGCCAGATAGCTAAAATGAAAACTGAAGTGTCTTTACAGCAAAGCCATAAGACGATTCTACTTTCTTTTGTAATATAAAATGCCACACGGTATGAAATGTTTTTTTTATGACCTAGAAAACGGTGACGGTAACTTCGTTATCGTGAAGTACCTAGTTGAGGAACTGCGCCAGAGTAAAAACAACTGTTGTCATCGGCCTGTTGGGGATGCGGCCTCGTTCTAAAGCGCAACTTATTTCGTCTTCACTTAGAAGTTGGCAGACATGGACTTAGATTTTTTTTCCTTTTTCAAAAAAGCGTGTTTACAATGCTGAGTAACGAGATGGTCGGTAACTGCGCGAATTTTCTCGGTCCCCAGATGTGTATATAATGACCACCCTGGCCATCTTTAGGATGTTTTGGAAAGTTCCATTTTGCAGGCCATTATTCATGATGTAGAAAGGAGGCACATTGAAATACCGTAGCCATCGAGCACCACACTAACACAATTTGTCTAGTGCACACGTGGGACCAGCCTTTTTTCATTCTCTCCATGAGCGTCCTCGCAAGGATGTGTCTGTTATTTTTATGACTTATCTGCTAGAGAGTGGCCTAATAGACGCTTGGTAAGCATAGTACTGGAAGGAGACGCCCGGGCGGAGCCTATGCTGCCAGGTCCACCAGGATAAAACCGCGTGCAGGAATACCACCACCAGTATCACATTAATGCTGAAGGCCACAGTTCTCCGAATGTTGAAGTTCCTTCGATATCAATTTCACCAGGAATTCATCCCGTTGAAAGAAAGCGATTTCTAAACTACAATACGCGTTGAGGTTAAGAAAAAAAATATGTGTTCAATTTAATTAACGCATCAGTGCACCCTAGAATAGGTATGCAGATTACAAGTATATATTTCTGATATCGAAGCTGTATGTAAAATGAAAAATATATCAGGCCGACTACAAGGCGACCGCGTGGCACAGCCACGCTGACAAAATTCCGATATATTTGAATCAGCCAAACAGATTATGAAAAGCAACATAGACTTCGAGCTTCAGAGCACACATATATAAGACACAGTCCAAGGAATCCGTATAGAAGGCATCGAGAGTGCTTGGATGCCATATATCATTATGTTATCGGAACTGTTGACTTATGAACTTACAGGGTAATTCTATCGCTAGCAGCCTTCTGCAAGATGAAATATATCAGATTGGATTTTCATGAACCTGCTTACTGCGCAGGAGCCCTGGGACAAACAGAGCGTGAGCTACATAGCCAGGGCTTTGAGTTAAATTTCCGGGCTTGGGATGTGAGAGCTCCGTTGGAAGAAGCAGACAGCGCAGTCGGATGATGTAGGGAGAAATTGGAACGTTAAGAGCTTTCTATAGCGGCTATTTCCTCGGCAGAAAGATCATATTGAAGGAAGAGTCCCCAAAGCTATATTTGGACCTATATTGTCGAATCATGAGCGCACATACTACATCATACATAAGAAGCAGAACTTAGCTTTACAGACTTCAGTTCTTCTCTGATCGAAGAGAAGGGGTTAACGCATAGCGTAAAAAAAGAAACTGGGTTAGTGCACTTTTTCGTTAATGTACCGTAGTTTGTAAGCGAAAGTAGTATTGAATTAGCCGGCACCCATGCACTGGACAGTGGCCACTACGCTTGATGTTCTGTGTTCCCGTCTTCGCATCACTTTGTACTTTCAGTATTTTGCCGTCGATACGCCTTACAAGACTTGTCTGTTAATAACCTTCTTTTTCATGGTTATTTGTCTGAACCATGCATTAATGGTAGCATTTATTACATTTGTGTGGATATCAGATCTTCTGTGATATGCAAATACGGATTTTATATCTTGCGCCGAAAATTCTTTTCGGTAGAGGTAGTGGCTGGGGTATGTGCTGCACAGGGAGAAATTATGAAATCCATTGAGGTGAACGTTTTACTTCTGTTTTTTTTTTCTGTGCACGTTGATGACATTCCTGTCCCTCTCGCCGACCTCCATTCGAGGTAACCGTGTTTTAAAATTCCTTGGCGGGATGCTTAATTTACGACCCATCTGCCCACGCCATTGGCTGCATTGCAAAACTGAACGCTTGCGTAGTTTCCAACGAATTTAATTAACCCTCGTGCGCTCTTTCCTTTCGCGGTACAGCGTACTGATGCACAGCTTTTTAAAATATCTGTATTGCTTCCTACACTGCCGGTTTGACGACGCTGCCCGCTTGCTCCATGTTGTCTACTGGGCGATTCGGGGAATTTCCACCCGCAGAGTTCGGCAGTGCTGCAACTATTTCAAGAACGCCCGCGTGCACTATACCACAGGAATACCCTCGAGTGCCGCTATATATTGCTACGGTGACGTCAATTATGTGGCCAGCGTGTTTTCACTAACAGGAATATTGAGAGTGCAGTGATCATTCTACTGGCTCAATTGAGTATCTGAGGTATTTTTTTTTTCACGCGTAACGTTACTTTGGTATAGTTACTTACCACAGTGTTTGCAAAGTTCAAGATAAATGTAACAGCATATTAAAATAGAGCGGAGGTATCGCAAGAAAGTCACATGAGAATGTGCCAATCGAGCTCTAAAGCTATTGACTTTCAGGTCAGAGAAAAAAAAAGATTAAGAAAAAATGCACCGAAACATTCTCGCCATATATGCCCTTAAGTGCCCTGAACAATTCGCGGAATCTACACCTCTTGCAACAGCGTACATTGGTCATCCACGGTATGCCCGAGGGCACTTCATCGCTTCCGCATCGCCGGGCAAATACCTTCTCGTAATTTCATCCAACTTATGCTTCCGCCTCTCAAACTTGTTTTGTTTAAGGTTTTGAACTACAATCCCTTGACTAAGCATAAGCTCCACTCTGGACTTTTCTTTTTTAGTAACACTGCACCACGAACTCAAACTTCGTAATAATTATTTGTCTTCCAGTGATACTATCATACCTGAAACAATTAGTATAAACAGACGATAATCGCGAAGATGTATCGTCTACTTAAACATACCAGCAGGGATGGCACTTTTGTAATGTCACATTCATAAAATCTATCTATCTATCTATCTATCTATCTATCTATCTATCTATCTATCTATCTATCTATCTATCTATCTATCTATCTATCTATCTATCTAT
This sequence comes from Rhipicephalus appendiculatus, assembly GCA_030522465.1. NCBI lineage: Eukaryota > Metazoa > Arthropoda > Arachnida > Ixodida > Ixodidae > Rhipicephalus > Rhipicephalus appendiculatus. The sequence continues at coordinate 15,745 of JALIZH010000275.1, forward strand.
CTATCTATCTATCTAACTGATGCGCCAGTTTTCTATCGTTTGGCGGTGCTTGATTATATCTCCCAATGAAATAATTCCTTATAAGATACGATATCTCCGACATCGGGTAAGGCTGTTCCGTACTCTTTCTTGGCTTATATAGTTGCTCTGTTTATATCTGCTTCACTGCACATGTATTTTAACCGAATAAAACGAAGATAATTAGCTGTCAGCGCCTTCTCGTGCTTTTTTTTCCCGTGTCCCATACCGCCGTGTTTACGTTCGCTCTATTCCGATACCGTATGCACGAGTAAGCACATAACGGCGTACACGTCGAAGCGTGGCTTGGTGTGGCGGCAAACTGCAGGTGACCATTTTGCAATTGCTGGGCGGTATGTTTACCTTACAGAATAGTTCCTCCCGACTTCATTAGACTAGGTGCAGCGAGGAGGAATTAGATTTCGTGGTATAGAAAATTCCTGCCCCGGAGCTTTGACACTGTATGCCTGGCTTGTTATGTACTGCCGAAACTCGGCATTGCTCGGTTCGCTTGCATTCACTGGAAAAGTATATCATTACATAATTTTCGCTTTGATATGCAATCTCATTTCTCCGGAGCCGACATCTAGTATGACGTTTTCATTAGTTCCACCGACAAATCAACACTGGCACGATGTTCCATGCCTATGACGGTGCCTTGTCTTGCATGGGTTAGTTTCTCACGCAGCTAACCTTGACGGCCACAGTAATATGAAACGAGCATATAATAAATTAACGATAGCACGCATGGTTTTTCTCGCCACGAAAGAAACATTGGTATATGAGAAAAACAAGGAAAGCACAAAGAGTCGCAGTTTGGCTCGTAAGAGGAATGAGTGATGGCGATATTATAATGTTCAACGATTGCATTGTGTTACAGGCATTGGTTGCGGTGCCAGCGGCGTTGTACGCGGGAAACTTGGCGCCGGCAAGTGTGCAGATATGTGGCCCTTGAAGTTGCGGCGGTGACACGCTTATTTGTATGCGTCGTTTTTTCTTAATTGTTGCTCTCTAGATCGCTTGCTTCTCGGCGATCAGCTGTGTCTCGTACAGCAATCTGATCTTTTACCGGGGTCACTTGTAATTTTACGTTTCCACTTTTCATTGCTGAGTAGATATGAGCGCATTACCGTCGTAGTTTCCCATAGCAACCGAAGTATTTCGCTGCGGAGCACATGAACCAAGGAAAAAATTAGGAATGAGCATTGTAGAGAGCGATAAAGTTATTGAAAGAAAAGTAGTCGTTCAGGCATGCACACGCCAAGCTTCGGTTGCCTTTATTTTACCGACAAGGAAATAGCTCCTGAATTTTTGACCGTTTCACGTTGTCCAGACGTCAATTATAATGTATTGTACTACAAATAGTTTCTGTGTTAATGGTATTTTTAGAACAATGACAACTCGTGACATAACGGCTGTCGAGAATGTGTTTGTTTTGCTAGTATTCCTTTGACGGCATGGGGTGGCCACATAAACGAAATTGCCGTCTCGATGAAGGAGTTTCGTGTGGTATTTCGGAATAGTAGCCGGTAGCAACACGCCGAAGAAGAAACAAAACAGGCACAGAGGGGCGCTCGTCCTTGTCTAATTCTTTGTTCTTTGGCATCCGTTCTTACTTTGTGAAGATATATCATACAGAGAATGTAAGACGAAATATAGACACGCCCTCCAGCCTCCTTAAGTGTCGGAGGAATGAAAGAGAGTTCTGGGCCAAGCTCAAAACGAGAAACACAGTTTCACGGGACATACAGGAAAATTGCAGAACCACCATAATTCATTGGCTATTTCGGGCATCGATACAATAAGACAGACTCTTTATTTTTTTATACCTTGATGACTGACTCCGTCTATTTCCCAACCGGGAAAATATTGAATGTGCTTTATGATTAGCTCGCACAGGATATGCTGTATTTTAAATCAAAGCATGCATTTACCAATGTTATATCCTATGCACTATTGTATGTGTTTTCTCTGTAGGCTCTGCACTCAGGCTGTAGCTATGCTACCGCTGCATTACAAACCGTACTTGGGCCTACGGGGCTATCACATATATGCCCTTTATTATTATGCAGACTTTCCTTTGCTCTGCAAAACAAAAAAAGGACGTGGCGGCTCTTTCCTTTCACCAAACTGGCTTCATCAATTCGTATTTCCAATGGAGATTCTTCCCGCCATCCTGATTCCTAATTTATCAGTCCGAAGGCGGTGCGTATTACAGGCCGTAGTCATTGCCTTGGTGACGGGGGGACCTTGCAATCGGAATTCACTTCAGTGTGTGGGTCTATCGCATGAAAATATTGTAATGAACGCAAACTAGTTGCTTTTGCTAACATACGCGTAGGCGTTTTCTTTTATCTTTACCCTAGGTAGGCGTGAAATCAGCATACACTTTTCCTATGGCATTTTCGAACGTTTTCCAAGTTGTAAATATGCCTGCGGAGCTACTGATATATTTTAGCTTCATGGTGTGGCCCATGGATGGATATTTACTTTGTGCACTTTGTGCGTCAGGTTAGAAATAGCCTAGGTACTAAATGTTGATGAATGAAGTGCATTCGTTGTGCATTTTATCTGGTCTACATATACCCGCACTAAATACAGCTTCAAGCAGCAGGACTGGTAAGCCTAATATAATGAAGCTCATAGGTTACCGCTGCAACGTCTGAATAAATATAGAAAAGGTTCCAGCAGCGCTTCTGAATACCCACGCAGATAAGTCATTGCTACAGTGGTACACTTCTGCAAAAAAAAAAAACATCCTGCATTCAAAAAATGATATATGGGGAAATATATGCATAAAGTATCGATTCTGATGAGTATGCTCAAATGTAATTTTTGTGTTAGCGTCTTCTCAAACAGGGAAACACAATCACGTACTAGCATTATCTTCACACGAAACATCTTGAGTGATGTCTCCTGAATAATGGGAGAAAAACAAGTGAACAATAAAATGCTGGAAGACGATTACTTATCGCCGAATATACAGACACACGACAAAGAAACTTCGCACTCCCTCCATTCTTTGTGCCAGTCCTTTTGATGTCTTCAATGGTACTTCATTTACTTCAGTGCGCTGCAGAAGAAAGAACCAGGAGATCCCACGTATTGTGTTAATCAATGTAATGCGAAGCAGCCAGCAAGGAGCAAATCATGCTGTACATAACATGCATGTCCTGATTTACATGATTGGACCTGTCACTTATGTTCGTCATACAGTCACGTCACGAAATACCAATATTGGTGTATATCAAGCTTGCGAAATGGTCGCGAGCGCACCGTAAGCATGACAAATAAATCAAGTTGTCCACGACATGAATTTCATGATTTTCATGTTACGACCTGTCATTTATGTTCGTCATATAGCCACGTCGAGCAATATCAAGCTAGCGAACTGGACGCAAGCGCACCATGAGTGGGGCATGTAAATCACGTTGTACGTGACATGCATGTCGTGATCTTCATGTGACCACCTGCCATTTATGTTCCTCATGCAGTCACGTATGCATTATCGCTTCTCATGCATTTTGCTGTATATAAAGCTCGCGAAATGGCCGAGAGCGCGCCATGAGCGTAGCATGCAAGTCATGTTGCGCAAGACATGCCATGATATCCATATTACCACTTGTCATTTATGTTCGTCATACATTCACGTCAGGCAATACCAATTTCGATATACATCATACTAGCGAAACGGCTCTGAGATAGCCATGAGAGTGGCATGTAAATCAGGTTGTACATGACATGGATTTCATGACTTTCATTTTACGATCTCTCATTTACATTTGTCGTACAGACACGTCACGCATTACCAAATTAAGTGTATATCAAGCTAGCAAACTGCCCGCGAGCGTGCCATGAGCGTGGCATGCAAGTCATGTGGCTCATGACATATCACGATTTTGATATTACCGCCTGCCACTTATCTTTGTCATACAGTCACGTCACGCAATACCAAATGTGGTGTATATCAAGCTAGCGAAACGATCGTAAGCGTACCGTGAGCGTGGCATGTACATCATGTTGTGCATGTTATGCAGTCATAATTTTTATATTACCGCCCGTCATTATGTTGGGCATGCAGAAATGTCTCATTACACCAACTTTTGGTTATATCAAGTTAAGGAAAAGGCTGCAGGGGCACCACGTCCATGGCGTGGGGACGATACCGTTCATGACAAGTTATTCAAGATTTCGCATGCTATCACCAGTCATTCATGTTCGTCTTATCGTCAAGTTGCGCTATACCAAGTTTGGTATAAATGCCATTAACGATACGGTTTGAAGAGCATGTCTCTTCCGGGATGTTTTGGTAAATGTCTGTGAACGGCCATAGTCCTTTTCCTTTAGGTAAGGTTGCGTCTCACGCACCAATACATACAGGGCACCACTTGTTGCTGTGATCCGGCATACTTCTTGATAGATGATTGAATATGAGTAATTGGATTACATCACCAACGCCTTTTTTTAACGAGTACCCTTGAGAGGTTAAAACAACGCAGGGCTCGTCGTTTCATTAACCTTGTTGTACTTGTGTTTTTTTTATCTCCGCGCTTAGCGCTTGGACATACATGTCTACTACAATACGAACAATATTTTAGTGGGCAGTATCGTCTTTTCCTTCAAGTGCTCCGAAAAATACACCGTACTCCTGCGAATGCTTTTTTTGCGTGCGCTCCTGCTTGTGTGTCCGTGTCTGTGATTGTGTGTGCATCTGTGCGTGGGTCGGTGGCTGTGTGTGTCATCATGTGCGTGTGTCTATGTCTGGCTGTAAGAATATTAAAGAGGGGGGGTCCGTTTAAACCAGCCAGCAGGTATAAACGTTTCAAAACTCCAGCCAGCAGGTATAGACGTTTCAAACTCCAGCCAGCAGGTATAAACGTTTCAAACTCCAGCCAGCAGGTCTAAACGTTTCAAAGCTCCCGCCAGCACGTATAAGCGTTTCAAAACCCCAGCCAGGAGGTATAAACGTTTCAGAAGGGGCCCTTGAGTCCATTTGATATGGTACATACCCAACAGAAACCGAGAAGTGTTAAGTCCTTCTGGTAGTTTCTAACTTGTCATTGTTAAGTGAGGCTTTCTTCAGACAACCATACTTCAGTGACACGTCTACACCTCCCCCCTCCCCAAACTACAGTTGCTGTCCTTTCTTTTTGTTTTAAATGCGAATCATTTCTTAGCGAACTTCGGCGACTTTGAGTGTATCTATCTATCTATCTAGCCGCCTACGACTTTGTGCTCTCCTGGCCGTATCGTTAATAGGATTTATATCAAAATTGGTATGGCATAACATGACTGTGTGAGAAATATGAATGACTAGTCATATTACGAATATCATGACTAACTTGTCATGAAAAGTATGATTTACACGCCATGGTCATAGTGCTCCTGAGGCCGTTTTCTTAACTTGATATATCGAAAAATTGGTACGATGAGACATTTGTGTACGGCCAACATAAATGATAGATGGTAATATGAAAATCATCACTTGCATGTCATGCACAACATGATTTACATGACACGCTCATGGCGCGCTGACGGTCGTTTGGTAGCTTGATATACACCAAATTTGGTATTGCGTGACGTGACTGTATGACGAACATAAATGCCAAGTGGTCATTTGGAAATCATGACATGTCATGCACAACATGACTTGCATGGCATGCTCACGGCCGTTTCGCTAGTTTGATATACACCAAATTTGGTATTGAGTGACGTGACTGTACGACAAGCATAAATGACAAGTGGAAATATTGAAATCATGACATGTCGTATGCAACATGACTTGCATGCCACGCTCATGACACTCTCGGGGCCGTTTCGCTAGCTTGCTATTGTCACGATATACCGCAACAGAAACCTGTAATTAGCGGTACAGCAGAACGTCAGGCTGGTCCGATCACTGCCAATACGACCTCATCGTCTTTTCCACGAGTTCGTCCTCGTCCTCTTTTCAACAGCGGCACATACAAGCCTGGCAACAAAAACAGAAACAATACCAGCCAATCATATACTAGTGGCAATATAAACCAAATTTGGTAATGAGTGACGTGACTGTATGACGAGCATACATGACAATTGGTAATATGGAAATCATGACATGTCATGTGCAGCATGACTTGCATGCCACGCTCATGACGCTCTCCTGGCCGTTTCACTAGCTTGATATACACCAAAATTTAAGGCGAAAGCCTTTAATGTCTCATGCTCACGCCCGTCCGTCTGATCCTCCATCCCTCCAGCCGTGCCCTGGCATGGTGCCAGGTGGGCGCGGGGACGCGCAAACGGACGCCGGTCGCACTGGACTCTACAGCGCTGGCGCTTTGCTTGCGTAGCGTCGCTGCGCCCACATCTCTAATCATGCAAGGTGCGAGACGTGCGCATCACGTTCCATTCTGACCGACCCCGTCTCAGTGGGCACAGGCGTTCGAGGAACACACTTTGGAATTGAGAAAGTGTCCGTCAATTTAAACGTTGGAACGCGGATGGCATCTGCACTATGCGCAAAGCGCGAAAATGCGGACGCATGCGAAGCGGAGGCAGATTGGTCTCGCGTCTCGCTGCGATTCGAGGTAAAAAATTTAAGCGAACATAACACCCGTATTCAGAAACGCTCCTTGACTTTAACTTGACTTGCCACCGCCTCAAGGCAGCGCGTTTGAAACGCGTTTGCGCTGCCTTGGCACCGCTTAAAGACTACGCGTTCGAAACGCTTTTGTACTGCATTGAAGGCTGTGGCAAGTGAAGTTCAAGTCAAGGAGCGTTTCTGAATACGGGGGGTAAGTGGAAGGTGGTAACACGAAAATCTTGGCATGCATGTCATCTACAATGCCATTTACATGACACGCTCATGGTGCGCTTGCATCCAGTTCGCTAGCTTGATATACTCCAAAATTGGATTTTAAGGCTGGTGGTAACATGAAAATCTTGGAATGCATGTCATATACAATGCCATTTACATGCCACGCTTATGGTAGGCTTGCGTAAAGTTCACTGGCTTGATATACACAAAAAATTTCTATTGCGCGACGTAACTGTATGACGAACACAAATGACAGGTTCTAACATGTAAATAATGACATGCATATTATGTGCAGCATGATTTGCGCCTTTCTGGCTGCTTCTCATTACATTGATTCCCACAGTGCCTGGGATCTGTCGTTTTTTTTCTTTTTTACTGCGATAGCAATTGTATGGACACTCTCGGCTGATTTTCGCCGTCGCCGTCTGTCGACGCCGTCATGTCCCGAATATGTATATGTATGTATATATATAAAGAAAGCATAAAGAAAAATAAATCAGTAGAAAAAAATTCCAAACTACCTGACCGGGGATTCGAACCTGTGACCCCGCGCTCCGCAGCCTGCCGCGCCAGCCAACACAGCCACACGCCATGCTCGTGCCAGTGATATAACGGCGAGCTATTCATATGCACCATTTGCCGCTCACGGTACGCAGACTTCAGAACAGCTTGAGCACGTGTTTTGTATCACGCAACGCTTTTACAGTTTATTTCAAATTGAAAACTGCCCTTGAGATGCGCACGAAAAAGTGGTTCCCTTCTGTACCACTCATTATGTAGAAGGAAAAAAATAACACCGGGCACACTTGGTGCGAGACTCCACGGCGTGGCAGGAGACGCAGAGGGGTCATTCCAAGTGCCGCAGTTTAAAAGAAAAAGAAGTATCAAACAGCGTCGAAAAGTCATATAATCAATCATTGGCCAATGCCCCTGAGTGGGTATGAACCATGTCAGAGGGAACAACAACAACAGCGTCGGCTTCTGCATTGTGGCCACTCGCAGCGCGTAGCTCAAATACAAACACGTAACAACTGCGACAGTTGTTAGTTCACGCTTGTCCTGTGCATACCTATGCGTCCTTTTCAAGCGTCCTTCTTTGTGCTGCGGCGGTGCGTTACAAGTATCGAGCTGCTTGTCGTTCTTCTTGTGACAAACTAATTTCTCGCTATCGCATTCATCGCTTCGCCCTAGTGGCGAAACTGTGACTTTTTTTCTCTCATCCAGTTCGCCATGGCGGCATCTTTTTGTCTCCCACTCCCTCTCCGACATTCACATTTGCCCTCTCCTCATCCGTTGTTTGGATTGCAGTAGAGGGCACGAAGCATACATAGGTATTGATAAGCAAATCAGTTGCAGCCCTACTTGAAAAATACAAGACCATTTGTCGAAACGTCGGATCCAGCACCCACCCCCTGTTTACGGATTTCGCATCGCAAGCTTCCATCTCCCCCTTCATGTCATTCTTTTGTGTCTGGCTGTGTAGCAATATTTTCTGGAGTTTTACGTGGAAAAACCACGATATGATTCTGAAGCACACCGTAGTGGAGGACTCTGAAACAGCGTCCATCTAGGGCTCTGTAGTGTGCAGCTAAATGTAAGCAAACCAGCTTCTGAATTTCACGCCCATCGAAATTCGAGCGCCGCTGGTGCGATCGGACCCGCGTTCTTGTGTGTGTGCGTGTGCGTGCGTGTGTGTGTGTATGTGTGTGTGCGCGCGCGCGTGTGTGTGTGTGTGTGTGTGTGTGTGTGTGTGTGTGTGTGTGTGTGTGTGTGTGTGTGTGTGTGTGAGTGAGTGAGTGAGTGAGTGCGTGCGTGTGTGTGTGCGTGTGTGTGTCTGTGTGTGTGTGTAACTAGTCATGTGCCAAAATCCCACGCGCTTGAAGAACAGTTCTCTCTCCGCACAACACAATTAACAATAAGACTCTTGTGAGAGCATTTTAAACGACTTTCAGATTCTTCTGAATTTAAAGCAATATGCGAGGTATTTCAAAAAACCTGTCCGAAAATATTCAGAAATACGGGAGATGCAACATTTTTACCCTGCCTTCATGAGTAGTTTCTTGCCACGGCAGCCATCTTAAGACGGCCAGAGACATCGATTACGGCACTAATCAAGAAATTGGGTTAAGGAAATCTCTTAAATAGCTTCAACTAGTTTACCGAATGATGAAACCTCTTTAATGATTGGACATAGTCTTTCGGGTCAAGTGGGAGAATTGAAGCCCGTCCCACGAAGATCCCATCATCTATTCTAGATTTCGAAAAAAGTGGTCTCTGCAAGTATGATGGAGTAACGAAATTCAACTCACTCCGGCAGCGAAACCAAAATCGAAGCGCGAATGAGAGCGACAATGAGACAACCAGAACAATGTATCTGTTCACGACAGTGACTGCGTGGTTGTTCATTCTCCTACAGTCAAAGTAAGTGAGCCATGCGTGCGATTATACCAAACGTAGCCAGCGCACAAACGAAGCAAATTCTATGATGGTTCATGTAACGGTGCTCGCTCACACAGGGCGGCTCTGATCTTACTACACCAAAACGTCTCCGAAGTTACAACACCTTTCTTAAAATCCGTAATCAGGGCTGCGAATCACGTGGGATATCGAAATGTTCGGCTGATGAAAATGCCTAACTAAAACGTTAAACAGAAATGGAAGTTAACACACACATCTGTGACGCATTTATCAGCAGAAAGCATTCTCTGCATCAGGCTAGCAGTTCGTGGAAGCTCTATAAATCATGTTAGTCATCGGCTTGTAGACTTTCTCGGTCATTTATGGGCGTGTAATGCTGACAGATCATTAATCACTTTGAAAAGGCGACACTAATTAGGAAGTAAAACGCCAAGGAAGACCTCTATCTCTGCAGCTTAGTTGCCATCTCCTTCTTCGCCGCCTTTGTTCCGTCCAGACCATTCACTGCTGAAAGAACCACGAAGGACGGCCATCCAGACGAATACAGTGCTGCGAAACATCGCTTGCACAAACTGTGCATCAACAAGCACAAATAATTTTACTGCAGATTTCTGTGAGGTGACAACTTTGAGCGTCTCCTGTCAGTAATTTGTACGATGAACACGGGCAAGCGTGGATAACCATGGAATGACCAAATGATACCATGCGCGTGCTACCGGAAAAAAATACATCCACCGTCCTGAAAGATGCTAAACGTTGCAGTTCCTAACAACACATTGGAATGATTATTCAGTCAATCAGTCAATCATTCAATTGATCAGTTCATATTTATCCCATATGATACAATAGAGCGCATTATATTTATAGAGTTGGGACCCCAGAGCGCCACGTGAGTAGCGAGAGGGGCCCGTATGACAGGTCATGTCATTATTATCCATGTAAAAATCCGATAGGTGGGTGTACATAATGAAAAAATTCAAACGTAGTACAATATATGAATGAAAACATATTTAACTGTAAATATGCAAAAAAACGTACAAAAAAAGACAAACAGGACGGAGTGTTATGCGCGAAAGAAACTAAGTTTTTGTGAATTTTAGAATTGTACATGCAGTAATGGCGGAGTGAGTAGGTAAAATATTGAATGCATGATGGTGAAGGTATGTCTTTAGGAATTGTGTTTGAAAGGCTGGCAACAATATTTACAAATAAGAATGCTCCATAATTTCTGAGTGTGCGTTACACTGCTAACTAGAATAATAGGAATCGCTTTCGATATCTTGCTGAGCGTTGATGAAATTCAACTAAATGGTTATGTAATATATCTTAGAATTTAGTACGTAACTACTGCGATGCGAAAACAAATGTGACAATGTAGCGTTAAAATATTTTGTGTATATAAGAAATACATGTTTTCTCAGTACGTTGAGCGAAACAGATTATTCGTAGAAATGTATTTTAAGCTGTCTGGCGTGGCTGTAATGTTGTCGGATACGCAAGCTCGTAAACTGAAATACGATATGACACATACGATTCGATAAACTACGCTACAGGATCAGAAACGCTCGCAGTTGAAACAAATACCGTAGCTTAGAATATATTGGTAATTTTTTGTAAATCTTCGAAGTTACCTGTTGTACATGATTGTGCCTCTCGTGCAGCAAATGAAGGGATGTCAACGTGGGAACGACCCAAACTATCCTAACGCTATGACTCACTTGATTCTTGCGCTTCGAAACCGAAACTGGCTCATAGAAGTGAGCACAATACGCACTATCTGTGGTATTCTTGGATATCATAATTTATATCCGGAATATTGGAGATTTAGTCGTTCGTATTTCGCTCGACAAGCCGCTTCAACGCACTTTTGATTTACTTGCGTAAAACCATCTTATTACCTTCTGGGACAAAAACTGAAACGCTGTATAGACGCGCGTTATATCTGCGTTGTTATATTCTTTCTAAAAACAAATGTTTCGTTTAGCTTACTACGAGCGTCTCATCGTTATTACTACAAGCGTCTCAACGTGAAAATATGCTAGAATCAGAACATAACTTCAAGGCTACAGTTTCAGTGAAAGAGCAATGATATGTTTTTGTTTTTATCTCATGCACAACAAATCATATAAACAATGCGTAAAGGCGTTCAGAACACCGCTATGCATATGCTGGAATAAAAGATGCCATGACGAAGCGTCGTGGGTGATTCAGAAGAGCGCGACTACTCGCTGAGAAGTTAGCACGGAAGCATTGGTACTAACAAGGGGCTCTTTTCACAAAGTGCCACTTGCGCTTGTACTGACAGTAGGAGAAAATTTCTGGCAGTGCTGATGTCGGACGTAATGCTCCAGCAAACGAAAACCTTTCTATAGTATGCTTTCGTTTTTTAATCAAGACAGCTACAAGGCAAATTACGACTACAGGCAGCGTTTCAGCAAGCCGCATTTGCTTTCTACAAGTGCGCGAGCATCTTCGAAACTTTTCAGACGTTCACTTGAATCACATTTGTTTAATAGCATGGTAGAGTTGGATACACTACGCTTCAAGATGTCCTGATTGCGAACGCTGTTTTACGACCAGGCAGAGTGTGTCTTTGTTTTGCCTCCTTACGAGCAGCATTTCGGAAGAGTTGCAGATTGTAATCACATCTCCAACGCTCGTTCCGGTTGCCGTTAACGTTTACGCATCATCTGGCAATTCTGATAATCACATGCTCTACAAGAGCCGAACAAAGATCAATGTGGCCAGGATGCATAACAGCCAGTACACGCCGGAATATTGAGACAGATATCTGTAGAAAAAATTGGCCGCGTATCTGCGTGCTTCGCTGCAAATGTCGTGGAAAGACGATAGTCTGCGTCGCATTTTCAGCGCAGCCTTAGAAACATTAGGGTCTTTAGAATCGCGTATCTATGTGTTTTCTGTTAAAGGAACACACCGCCTAATACTTTCGTGTTGATGTTGTGCCTCAAACTTGCGTAATGTTTGCTTTTTTAATCGACAAAAGTCACATGTATGAACGTAAAAACCAGTTGAAGATGGGAGGTAGTTAAGCACGTGCTTAAGCTTTGGCCGGTAGGCTGAATCGTGGGACGTGCCGACAAACAGAAAAAAATTACACCATCTCCCGCTAAAGGGAACCATGTGTAGATGTGAAGCAGCGGGCGCTAACGCTTACAATGGCGGTGGCGTTGACGCTGGCGCTATCGCAGCGTTGCGCAGGAGAGAAAACTGAGGAGGCGCAAAGCACGCAGTGATAGAGCGGTGTTTCCTACTGGAACATGCCAATCGCTGCTAATGGGCAATGAGAGACAGAAGACTCCGACTGGACACAGAGACCCGCAGTCGGCTTTTAGTTAACGCGCACGCTGCGAATTTTTATTGTTCAACAACGCACAGGAGAAATCTCCCACCGGCACCACCTTGGAGGTCAAGATCCATTGCCATATATACGGGATGGACAATGAACGGTTGTGCAGCGCGAGCAGTCGGTTTTTTCAACCAAGAAACTCGCTAGCAGACGGTGCCTGCGTCGGCGTCGCGAGGCGAGAGAGGGGGGGGTAGCGTAGGAGAGGAGAGATAGGGGGGGACGCGCATGCGCAGTGGGGGGTGTGGACGCTGTGGGCAGGGATGCCTAGAGGAGAGAGGGGGGAGCGTATTAGAGGAGAGAGAGGGGGGGACGCGCATGCGCAGTGGGAGCGCGGGGAGGGATGCCTAGAGGAGAGAGGGGGGGGAGCGTAGGAGGGGGAGAGAGGAGGGGAGGCGCATGCGCAGTGAGGGTGTGGTTGCCGCGGGGAGGGATGCCTAGAGGAGAGAGAGGGGGAGAGGAGGTTTTTTATTTTTTTATTTTTTGAAAGGTTTGCGCATGCGCAGTAGGGGTGGTCACGCCGGCACACCACCACCACCACCACCACCACCACCACCGGATTAAGCTTCGCCATAAGATGCTTCACATCTAAAACAGACCAAAATTTCTCCGTTTAAGTATCCCAAGAAAGACTATCGTCTTTAAAAGAAGTCTCCTGAACGGCATGGAAACAGCGCCGGAACAGGACGAGTAGAGGTAACACACAACACGAGTGCTGGCGAACAACTAGCGCAAGTTTATTGCGTCGGAAAATATATACCGTAAAAAAGAACTGAAAAAGAAACAAAAACATGAGCTGTCACATAGTCAACGGTTATTGTTTCTGTTTTAGTTCTTTCTTGGGATATATATTTTCCGTCGAATTAAACTTGCGCTAGTTCGTCAGCGCTCGCGTTTTGTGTTCTCTACTCGTCCCGTTCCTGCGCTGTTTCCACGCAGTATCATGTACCAACTGGCCCTTCAAGACACCCTTTTGTGATTTAAGATTCTTGAAGTTATTGACAGTAACAAAACAATAGATGTCGCTCTAGCGGACAAGAAGATGGATGCCCTCAACCTTAAGACCCGCGAGACTTACGATTTCAAACCAGTTAGAACAGAAAGGAAAGAGGGAAGTGGCGACAACAACAAACCTTGCGGCACTGAACTGCTCATGCCGATTTAATCATTTTAAAACTAACAAGCAGCAAAATACACAGTAATACAATGAATCTTCGTCTCCCGTGCATAACAGTAAGTAAGCAACGTAACACTGCATTTTTGCTTCCTGTCTGACAATTGTTATTTGAAAAGTTACGCCAGCTTCAAGGTTTCTTTCACATGCGCTTGTCTAGGGAAATGGCTAACTTCAATTACCATTCAGAAGTGCTTCCCCCAACGTGATCTGAGGTCGGCAAGGACGTATCGAAGGATAAACGTGTAAATGACCACAGCCAATGATTAAGCACGTAGAACACTTTACATTACTCTCCAAGCTTTACATACATATGCCCAGAATCGCTACCTCAAATACGTCAAGCGCCCCCTTTTGATCTCAATTACTTTGCATGCTTGCAATCGATAAGCACGCTTTAAAACAAGAGCACAGCCCGAGTTATATTCCGGCAGGTTTAGTTTCGCATGCCTTATTCTATTTCTTTCTGTGTAGAGTAGGAAAATCGGCGGCGCACGCTGTCGACTTGATCAGCTTACGGTTTTATACTCCATTTCTCTCTCTCTCTCTCACTATCCATACCGATAAAGAAGAGTTATGTTGTCATTAGAAAAAAACAATTCACTGAGTGGGATCAAATTTCGAATCGCATAACTTAGCTGCCTCATATGTTCTGTGTTTGAAATGTATGAAATCTTACGGGGGGGGGGGTTCAGAAGTTCCCAGGCCACGCTCCCATAGGAATACCTGGGATAGTGGCCTGCGGACTTTTGACCAGCCCTGTACCTCTCACTGATACCGTGCCAATAAAACCGTGCACGTTAGAGATGATCCGTCTACTTCAAGATACCTCGATACACGACAGTTACTGACTTAAAGATGTATTTTTTTCGTCAATTGAAAAGACATCTTAGTACCAGTGGGGCCATGCCTGAAGGAGGTGCGCAATCATTTTTTCTGTTTTCTAACTTTCCGCTAATATTGTGTAATTTCATGATATCTGTTCCTGGGTTATATGCGATTTTGCGGATTTTCCCCACTCCCTTCTGCAATGCCATCGTCTCCCAGAGTATTCAAAATAGAAAAATAAATTCCAAAAGGCCGAGGCATATAACGTACATGCACCACTGCGAGTAATTAGGTCGTCTCGGTATTTTTTTTCCTCTTTTGAAGGTGCTGCTATAAAGCATGTGTTTCTATAGTCGCCTAATCTCTGTCCCACGTACATATAAACACATAGAGTACTTTAATAAAGAATGACATCGCACGCAGATTCACTTATGCTAGAAGAAACCACTAAGTTCTAATTTTTTTGTAAGTTCACTCAGTGATTACGAAATTATAGTGTCTA
>JALIZH010000276.1:0-12408 GCA_030522465.1 Rhipicephalus appendiculatus
AATGGTAGGCTTCGTCACGGCGGACGAATCCTTCGACCCCACCGGGCCAGAGGTCGAGGGGACCTCTTTGGCTTGTGTGCTGCCCCTGGCTGCCGCCAGGGTTCGCAGGGGCCTTCGGTGGGGCCGATTTCGGGGAGGGTGGGGCAGCCGAGGCTGCTCCCCCCATGGGGGCGGGTGGCGCTTGCCTCAGCACGCCAGGCGTGGTCCGGGGCATCGCCGGAGGCTGTAATGGCGCTGACCCCCCTCGCGCCACTTCGGCGTACGTGTTCCCTGCAAAATGCGGGGAAACACGCTGCCTCGCTTCACGAAAACTGATGTTGAGTTTGATCTTTGTGGTGATTATTTCTTTTTCTCTTCCAGGCCACGCAGGACCTGGAATATGCCGGGTGGTCCCCGTCACAGTTGGCACAGTGAAACTCGGAGTTGCATTCGTCGTCAGCGGAGTGTCCTGTGGTGCCGCATTTTGCGCAGGTAAGCTGCCCTCGGCAGCTCTGGGAGCCATGCCCAAACCGCTGGCACTTAAAGCAACACCGCGGGTTGGGAATGTAGGGTCTGACTGCTAGTTTGAGGTAACCTGTTGCTATTTCAGTGGGAAGTGTTGTAGATCCGAATGTAATTATGATGTGTTTCGTTGAAATTTCTTTGTTCTCTCTCCTTATTTTGATGCGCTGCACCTGGATGACATTCTCGTCTTTCCATCCTGTCAAAAGTTCCTCGTCGGAGAGTTCCTTCAGGTCGTCATCTGACACGACACCCTTCACGGTGTTTAGTGTTCGGTGTGGTGTTATCGTGATGGGGTGATCACCAAATGCTGTCAGGTTGTGTAGTCTCTGGTATTGTACGTGGTCTTTTAATTCGAGTAGGAGGTCGCCACTGGCGGTCTTGTTGGCTTTGTAGCCCGCGCCTAGTGTATCCATCAGACATTTTGATACAAGAAACGGTGATATGTTTCTCGCCTTCTTTTCTGTGTTGTCGCAGTGAATAATATGATACTTGGGGAAGTTGTCTTTCTTGTTGGGCAGAAGTTCGAAGATAGCATCGGTGCGCCACCTCTTGGAGGGGCGATCGGTTCGGAAGGGGGTAGGTGATCCCATGTATAATGTGTCTTATTCGGCAGCCATGCCAGCCGCCCACCTCCGAGCCCAACGAGGGGACGCTACGAGACGCGGAGGAATCGTAAGCGCCAGCTGTACATGGCTGCTATAACCTAATATGTCCACCCAAGGTTGGATATCGACACCAGGTTAACCCTTGCCGCCCAGGAATATGGAAGTAAAAAGAAGTGAGAAGAAGACTGGACAGATCAAAAGTGAGAGAGAAAGACGAAGATGAGGGGAGAGAGAGACAGGAAAAGGCGACTGCCGATTTCCCCTGGGTGGGTCAGCCCAGGGGTGCCGTCTACGTGAAGCTGGGGCCAAAGGGGTGTGTTGCCTCCGCCGGGGGGCCGTAAAGGTCCAATCACCCGGCATTGGCTCAACCCCCAGGATCGCCTTTTCCCCGGACACGGCGAAGCCACGCACGGCTAAGCGTGGGAGGGGATCGAAACCCCCCCGTTGGCTCGGGTCCGTGGTGACGCCACTCACCAAACGCCTGCTCGCGCAGACGCCCCTGCGGGGCCTAATCAGTAAGGTGATTTCCTAATTAGTGATGGTTTGTACTCGCTCTGCGAGTGCCCCCTCCTAATACGCCACTAACTGTCCCGAAGGCACGCGAAAAAATTCTCTTTCCACGAGGAAACTCAAATTCATCGGGTGTATGTCAATGCCCGATATTCCATATATTAAGCATCCCGGCTATTTTTGTTCGATGTAACAGTAAATTTTCCTATGCGTTGACGTTAAAGCATTGTCGTGCTCGCAAATAGCTTGATACAAAATGCGATTCAATTTAGCCGTGTTGTGCAGAGTTGGCTTTGACTAACATTATTTGCTTATGTACAGTGCATAGATTAATTTCATTGGTTCTGTGTAAGTGTGTAAAACAGATGCATTTTGCGAAAGAGACGCAATATTTCCGGAGGGTACACGAAAACTCCCTAGGGAAAGCGGCTCGGAAGTTTGGTTTTGCTATTACGAAAGCTACTAAATGCGTTAAGTGAAGCTTCCTTGGGATCTGTTCTACACGTTCATCTGTCTGTGTGTTACGCTACCTATGCGACATAGGATTATCATTTTGCACATCTACGATGGGCAAAAAAAGTTGCGTCACCGGGTGTCGAAGCTACCACCTTTCGCTCCGCAGCCCGTGGCGCGCAACGACTCGGCCATGACGATACGTTCCTCGGAGTACTAACGGCGAACTATTTATATACACCATTTACTGTCACCAGCACTTAGAGATAGGCGATTTCATCGTGTTTTTTATCATGGCTAGCGAGATGGCATGACAGGCGCGAGAGTGCGCTTTCGAGGTCGTAGCTCCGTGCGTTACGATGCGCGCGCGCTTATCTCGTGATCGCGGCGGTTTGTACGTTTTGTGCTGGCGTTGAACTTCCAGAGAGCACGAAAGTCACTTCGCTTGCTGCAGCGGGCGCGTTTCCGAATAAAGCTCGCTGCTCAGACTGTAGCAATTGTTATTTCGCGCTCACCCGTGTGCTTAGCTGCAGGTTAAAGAACCCCAGGTGGTAGAAATTTCTGGAGCCTTCCCCTATAACGACTCTCATAATCATATCGTGGTTTCGGGACGTTAAACCCCAGATAATATAGCGCTTGTCCTGTGTATACTTGTGTGCTCGTTTCGCACGTCCTTTTTGTGTTTGAGGACCACGCTTTAAGTGTCGAGCTGTAACATTTGTTAGGTCGCGCTCGTCCTGTGTTTGTCTTTTTCGTGCGATCTTCTGCATGAGGAGCGAGCTGCGATTGCCGAGCTGCTTGCCGTTCTTCGCGTGACATTACAAATTCTTCCATAGCATTCATTTATTTGCCCCTGTGGCGAAACAATGCACAATACACGCTCAAGAACAACCGTTAAGACACGTTTCATTTTAACACGAAAGTGTTTTATGCCGGGGTCCACCTCGGCTCCAGTGACGTATTTCCGTCACGGATATGACGTTGTAAAATATAAACTAACAGATTGCAAAGAAAAATCTAGAAGAAAAAATTCCATCGCCTGGCGTCGAACCTACCACCTCTCGCTCCGGAACAAGCGGCGTGAAACTACTCGACCACCGAGCGTACGTTCTCCATCTTACTAACGGGGAGCTACTTACATACACCATATACCGTTGGCGGTCCTCAGAGCTCCGCGACATCAGCGCGTTTTTGTCATCACTAGCGAGATGGCGCGAAGGTGGCGCGGAGGGCGCGCTGTACAGGTCGTCGCCCCTCTCGTTGCGATGCGCGCGCGCCTCCACCTGGGCGTGGTCGCTCGTGCGCGCACGCTTATGTCGTGATTGGGCCAGTGGCGTTCTTTGTACGTCTTGTGCTTCCACCGAAAGTTTGCGTTGAAGTTTTAATGGTTAAAGAGTGCACGGTAACTTCGCTCCCCGCAGCGGCCTCGTTTCCGAACGGAGCGCGCTGCTCATACACGAAGTAACAATTGTGACAGTTGTTCACGCTCGTCCTGTGTATACTTGTGCGTTCATTTCGTGCGTCTTTGTATTTGAGCAGTGTCCTGCAGGTGTCGAGCTGTGACAGTTGTTAGTCCGCGCTCGACCTGTGTATGCTCATTTCGTGCGTCCTTTCTGGTTGAGGTGCACGCTGAAAGTTTCGAGGCGCTTGCCGTTCTTCACGTAACATTGCAATTTGTGGCTGAAGGATTCATTCCTTCGTCCTTGTGGCGAAACAATGCACAATAAACGCTAACTACATCTGTGAAGACACGTTTCACTTGCGTGTTATACCGACTGCTATGACAGACGGATCAATAAAACTTGCTGCTGAGCGAGTTGGTTGATACTTGGAAGAAAATTATGACTGAGCACTAAAAACACAAGGACACGGAAGACACGGACGAGCGCTCGTCCGTGTCTTCTGTGTCCTTGTGTTTTTAGTGCACAGCTATAATTTCCTTCCAAGACAGAGGTACCAGCCATGTATTTTTGTGTTTTACCGATTCTTATGACACAGGGATCAGCTAAGTCCTTAAAATATACTGGTGAATCGATGTCAGACGACGCCTAACCATTCAGCCATCACGCACAGCCGTGGTGGATTTGTTGCGCAAACAAACCCGCTCCCCGCATCAATTGAGAGTAGTGGCGTCTGTGCACGCCTTCCGAATGCCAGACCAATCAACATTTCAGCTTACGAAGACTACATTTAGGTCATCTCATGACATTCTTGATACTATAGGCGATGCGCAAAGCGCCGACGACGCCATCTGCCGCCACAGCTCGGAAGCGTTTGCGGGTCCAGGCCAGCAGTTTTCCCGCGAGCGTGTACGCGAGTGCACGGATGGATGTGTTTTTATCGTGATTTAACGACTCTGCCGGGCTTCAGCGATGCCGAAAAATAACTGCTGCGTTGTCGGCTGCACAAACACATACAAAAAATCGCCAGGAACCCACTTCTACAGGTTTCCGGTGCTATTTCATGAGCGAGAGCGACGGCGGCGGTTGATTGCGGCTGTCCGAAAAAGGTACGCAATCGCGCTTTGTTTACGGCAGTGTTAGAACGGTTACCGTGTTTTTATTTCTCTATTTATGTCGCTACGTCTTCAGCGAACGCTACTACGTTTACACTTGGTCGCCTTTCGCCTGCATTGTAGACGCTACAATGCACGTGAGGTTGTTTTACTGATAAGACGCGATGGCTCTCTTGAAAAACGAATGGCGCGAAGCGCAATGCCAGAGAATGTGGGGCAGGTGACGGTTCCTTTACAAAAGCGCCGTGGAATCACACGAATTCTGCACGAAATCGGCTGCATTCTACCTATTGATGGCACTGGAATGCGATCACCGGTGCAGAATGTTCGCTGTGCGCTCACCTCAACTCTATGCATATTGGCTGTAAAACATGGCACCTGTGCGCATTGAAGGCTTTTGACAGGACATTCAACCGACTCAACCTCCTTTTGAAGGCCTCGTAACATGACTTCATGCTAATAGGAAACCCTTGATGTATCCCGTTAATGCTCATTCGCTTTACAGAAGCTGTGTTATGAGTGGGGCCATAGGCGTGCGCACGGGAAGGGGGGGGGCGCAAAATCTGCCCCATGCATTGACTTAGTGGGGCCTGAGGGCACTGCGATGATCCTTTGCCCCCCCCCCCCCCCCCCCCTTGATGGGGAACCCTGCGCACGCCTGAGTGGAGCCGATTATGAAACTGACGTGTTTTCTTTTCTTTATTCTTGCTGGTGGTGCTAGCTACTGGTTGCTATGTTTTCTTTAGCATGTAATTGGTGAGTATATGTTGGTGCGTAACTAATCTCATGAAAGTCACGTAACTAATCACGTGAAATGTTCTCGCAAGAATCACGTAATTAGCGTATCTACTCACGTGCCATGTTCCCGCCAAAACCGCGTATTATCACGTAGAACCATTTTGCAACAGTCGGTAATAGCTTGCAAAACCTAGCAAATACGTAGCCAAGCTGGTATAACAAGCTAGGTGACCACCAGCTCCGCAGTGACTTAGTCTCGCGCCACTAGCGCAAGCTGCCGAGATATTTTTTCACAAGTTTATCGTGCTGGTTTCAAAGTTTTACCAACGCTGCCCCTTCGCGTGGCCGCACCCGTGAAATCCATGCGCCGGTGCGACAGCGCTCCCTCAAAATATATTATATAAACACATGGCACGTAAAGGAAGCTACTGCGTCGAGAAAAACGTTGTTTCACAACGTTGGTTCACGCGTTGGTTCACTGTTATAAAGTGCGGCACCTTTGCGCACACTATCGCCGCAAAAGTAATTATTTGGGACGCGCAAAAGCGGCAAATCGCACGCGCGCACTTCCGTCATGCTTGCTTGCAGTGAAAGGAGGCGTCTGCTACGCGGCCCGCTTGCGGTTCCGACGTCCGCCGCTACGCGGCTTTCAGTGGCGCCCCTATAGGCGCTGCGCATCGCGTATAACTGCGCTTACGTGTTTTCCTCGTAGAAAAACCCAACGCCAGAACAGCGGCAGCGATATAAACGAGGTGCAGTGGCGTTGCCAGGGGGTGGCACACCGAGCCCGTGCCCCCCCCCCCCCCCCATTTTTTTTTTTTTTTGCTATGCCATGCAGAGAACAAAGTGACACTCGACCACATCTACCTGCCCGGACCCCACTTCAGACCAAGGAGGTGCCCCCCTATCCCCGACAAAAATTTTTGGCTACGCCCCTGACGAGACGTACATTACAGTTCTGGCGATAAAATTGCTTCAAGCATATCACACAGGTGCAAAGTACGGCGCGGACAGAACCATTTTTCTTTTCGTCACAGGCGTAAACATAGCTAAATTAGTAAAAAAGAAGCCGTACATAAGAACGTGAATATCATCATCCCTCATAGTCTGTGCGCACAGTACAGGGTGCGCCGCGAGGCGCACCATTGCGGGAATTCTGGCTTAAAATCGTTAAAATGGAGGCTCCGGCGTGTTGGTACGGCATAGCGAAAGACGGAGTACCAAAAAAGGAATAATAATAATATCTGGGGTTTAACGTCCCAAAACCACGATGATTATGAGAGACGCCGTAGTGGAGGGCTCCGGAAATTTAGACCACCTGGGGTTCTTTAACGTGCACCTAAATCTAAGTACACGGGCCTCAAGCATTTCCGCCTCCATCTAAAATGCAGCCGCCGCGGCCGGGATTCGATCCCGCGACCTTCGGGTCAGCAGTCGAGCGCCATAACCACTAGACCACCGTGGCGGGGCACCAAAAAAGGAAGACAAAAACGATAACGCTGACATAAAACAAATATTTTTTGGTCAACACTTCACAATATACAGGGTGTCCCATTTATCACGCAGCGCGTTTTTTAAAAAAAGAGGAACGGCGTTACGCGATGCAGACCTTGTGCTTAAGTTCCCAGTATACTGTAGCAGCCGCTACAAATTTTTTCGTTAATGAGAATTACTTAGTCAATTATTTTCGTAACTCCAAAAGTACTCACCTAATTATCAACATGTCAGTGAGACAGATGTACAGGCGTGAGCAAAAAGTGTGCAGACCACGGGATCGCGTGGCCGAATGCATCGACGCGCCATCTAGCGACGTGACGCCTGCTGCGGTGCGCATGCGCGTCCCGTCGTATCAGTTGGCCTCTCATGCCGATCTGTCTGACGCGGTTACGGCGCTCGTAGCCAAAACGACAACTGGGTGTCGCTTTCTTTGCTCCAGAGAATCTGTGCCGTTCCTTTACGTAGCGGCTGCGACGGGGCCGGTTCAAGCGCCGGGCTCGCGTCGTTTTTCACACCAGTTGATTAGCCGAACTAAGCATAGCTAGCATCGCATAACCTGATGAAGCCAAGCACACAAAATTAAGTTTTCTCAGCGCAGCTTGCCTTTTTCGCTTTAAGCCAAGTTAAACTATATAAGCCTAGTTTAGTCAAAGTGTAGCCGAAACTAATCAAACATAGTTGAGCATGGTATCACCTAATAAAGTCAGGCGTAAGTAGGTTTAATTAAGCCTAGTCCAGCTTGCTGTTTTCATGTTAAGCGAAGTTAAGCTTAGATGAGCGCGGATGAGTCGAGGTAAGTGTAGCCAAATCTAATTAAGCATAGTTGATCATGCTATCTCTTAATTTAGCCGAGCGAAATTAGCCTAAATAAGGAAAACTTAACCGCGGCCAATTAATCCAAGTTGACTTCCCCATGAGCCCAGAGAAGCCAAGCCCAGGAATATACTAATTACTCCTTATCGGCACGAAGCTAATTAAGCTCATTTACATGTAATCAGTGTTAGTTAAGGCAAATACTAATTATACCTGATTAATTAACCTGAGATCCAACGAAACAGACCCTAGATACTGAAGTTTCACATGACTAATTACGCTAATTATGCATGACTAAGCTAATTACGCAGCGCCAAGGTAAGTATAGATAAATCTGATTAAGCGCGGTTGATCATGGTATCATCAAACTATTCGGATCATAATTAGGTCTCATTAAGCAATATCTCATTAAAACCAATTAAAGTAATTGAAATCGAATTCCTCATGAGCTCACAGAATCCAAGCTCAGGAATATACTAATTACCCCTGAACGAGTCGAGTCTCATTAAGCTAAATAAAATGTAATTAGCGTTAGCACAAATTATAATTATTAGTCATTAATGTGTGTGACATCGAAGCCCACCCGAGGTACCCTATTTTGTGAGCTTGGCTTCATCAGGTTATGCGATGCTAGCTATGCTTACTTCGGCTAATCAACCGGTGTAGAAAACAACGCGAGACCATCGCTTTAACCGGCCGCGTCGCAGCCGCTACGTAAAAGAACGGCACAGATTATATGGAGCAAAGAAAGCGACACACGGTTGTCGTTTCGGCTGCGAGCGCCGTAACCGCGTCATACAGAGCGGCATGAGAGGCAAGCTGATACGACGGGACGCGCATGCGCACCGCAGCAGGCGTCACGTCGCTAGATGTCGCGTCGATGCATTCGGCCACGCGATCCCGTGGTCTGCACACTTTTGCTCGCGCCTGTAGGTATGTTGAAATGACATTTGTCTGTGCTACTTTCAACAACGCACCAATTGCGAGCTCATTTTTTTCCTGCTAATAAAGAAAGCTCGCGAAATATGAAAACACTTGACTGCGCTCCCACCAGCAAGAAGAAGCAGCGCTCTCAGATAAGCTTACTGCAAGCAACCACTTAGCCTCTTTTTCGTTGCCAGAAACAGCGTTCCGCACATTGGCAAATGATAAAGGTCGGGCGCCAACAACATACGTCCCAATTTTGCAAGGTTTCCTTCCAATCAGTTGTACGTTACTATCGTTATCCATATGCCACGGCCAACTGTTCTGATTGGTAACGCGGCCGGCGCACTGTTCTGATTACAGCCTGACTGTGTAAGATCAAAGCGGCGCGTTTCTTCAGACGGGAACTGGCAGATAGCGCGATCCGTTTTTTTTTTTTCGTTCTCCATTTTTTTTCATCCACACTGGCTAGCTCTCAGTGAGCCTATTTGAGGGCGCTGCTTCTTGATGCGCGCAGCAGTATAGTAACGCGTCACTTTTCAGATTTCGTGGGCTTTCTTTATTAGCAGGAAAAAATGAGAACGCAATGAGTACGTTGTTGAAAGTAGCACAGACAGATGTCCTTTCAACATGACCACATCTACCTCATTGACATGTTGATAATAAGGCAAGTACTTTTGAAATTACGAATATAATTATCACTGATTAACTCTCATTAACGAAAAAATTTGTAGCGGCTACTACAGTATACTAGGAACATTATGCACTAGGTATGCTTCGTTAACGCCGTTCCTCTTTTTTAAATCGTGCTGCGTGATAACTGCGACACCTGTGTACTTGCGCAGTGCCAAGCGAAAAGTAAGAAGGAACATAGAAATGATGAACAAAAATATAAAAAAACATGGTTGATCTCTCCGTCATAGGAATCGGTATAGCACGAAAGTGAAACGTGTCCTTACTAAAGTAGTCTAGTGTTTACTGTACATTGATATAAGAGAGCTTGTACAATGTCTGTTGGTGTTTTGACAGTTATAGCACCCTTTAACGTGGATGAATCCACGTTGACGCTTGATGGTACATCTGTATCCCGACGACTAACGTCCATGATGAATGATAAAACAAAACCTTGTGGTCATAGATGGTTGTTTTAGCTGTACGGTGAGAGCGGAGTCAATGAAAGCGGTGTGACAGCCAGAAGAGCGTCACTGATTGGGCGCCGAACTTGGGCTGAGGTCGCCTACTCGCGGCATGTTATTGAACAACGCTGCCCGACCAGAGGGAAACGCAACGCGCGTCGTGTCTTCTCCATTGGCCGGCTGCGATTTTTCGCGGGGCGAGCTAGGAACATGGCTAGGGACGCGGAGTTACGGCCAGGCCACACGACGCACTCGGTCGTGGCAGAGCTATTTTCGGTATGGACGGATGCTATAAGTGTCGCCACCTGGCAGTGTGTTAATGCGTCGGCAAAATGGCACGTTTCCTATTCGAAACACGCCGAATGGGACGGAGGCGTAGAAACAACACTTTGAAGGAACTAATCGTGCATTTCACGGTCATAATGCATTACTTCTCTACAGCAAGAGCACTGTGAGAGGACAGTGTGGCTTGTTTTTAAAGGCTACAAAATATGTGACCGTGGCGCAGTGGATAGCGTGCCCGGCATCTCTTGTCGCGGACTTAGAGGTCGTAGGTTGGACTCCCATTGACAGAACTTTTATTCTTTGTCTTCTGGTCATGTGTATTTTTCGACGTCATTTCCGTGACGGAAATACGTCACTCAAATTTTGGTGGACCCCGGCATAAAACACTTTCTTGTTAAAATAAACGATCAGTATCATTACTCGTAACAATGCACATTGCTCGTAAAATCATATGAAAAAGAATCATTTTTATTGCCTGACAAGGCCATTGAAGGTTTGCTCAAACACACGATGCCGAGCCTAGCCATTTGCAAAGCCTCCACGATTTCTCGTGTCAGCTGCTCCTGACGTCACTTGAAAACCGCACAATGTTGAAACCCAGGAACGCAGCCAGTCTCGGCAGTACATACAAAGATGGCCGGATATCGCCAAACGAACGCTGTAAGCGTCTTCTTTTTAGTTGCTCACTAAGACACCGGCCTGTTTGGCCGATGGACCGCTTGCCCCAAAACAGTGAAAGAGAGAATACACAACGACTTCAGCTTATGGAACTAACATGATCTGGTGCTCAGTTCAGCAGGGGCGAGTTTCCCGAGCACCAGGGATGATGGCCCTGCACAAGATAGCCACCTTCTCCGGGACAGAGAAAAGAACATCTACCTGGCAGGCGCCGCCTATTATATTCAAGATATGGGCTAGGCAGGGGATGTACGGAATCGCGACCAAATTTTTTTTTCACTCACTCCTCCGCTTCTTCCACGGACCCGCCTGCCCGGTCTTGGCCGATGTCAATGATCGGAGGCAAGGAGCAGTGACCCGGGGAGACAGGGGGATAAAAGGTGCGTCTCCCAGCTCTGCAGGTGCGTGAGACTAGACTTGCCGCTCTGCTTCTCGCACGTGACTGCCTGCGCAATATTGGCTGGTGTCGATGGGTGCAGGACAGCGAAGTGATGGGGGGCGGGGGGGGTGCAACAGGAGATAAAATGAGCACCCCCAGAAGGCCGGGACGTGTTTTGCTACTAGGCAAGCTTGCCGGCTAGACACCGCCACTGCTGGTTAAGGCGGGTAATTCATTCTTTTAGATGCGAAGCATCTTATGCTCGGGGCTATGTCCGTCCCTCCCGCGTCCCGCGTCCGGCCACTTTCATAAAGTAGGGAAGCACCCATTATGCGAACCAGAACACTGTAGTAATATGAAGGCCGTCAACCCTACCACAGTCATCGGAGTCATGGCCGAGAGCACAGAGAGGCTGCTTAGCAATGGCTAGGCCGGTGGTGTCTGTCGCCCAGGTTGACCCCATTCATTCAGTCATGGCCGAGAGCACAGAGAGGCTGCCCTTAGCACTGGCTAGGCAGGTGGTGTCTGTCGCCCAGGTTGACCCCATTCCTTAATCTTGCTTGCATGTGTTTGGAGGGGGCTTAGTCCGTCCCTCCTTCCCGCGTCCCACACCACCACAGCCCATATGCGCGTCCCCTCCCCCCCTCTCTCTCCTACGCTCACCCCCCTTTCTCTCTTCTAGGAATCCTCTGCTCTGCGGAGCGGTTCCCGCGTCCCCCACACCCCCCACAGCGCATGCGCGTCCCCTCCCCTATGCTCTCCTACGCTCACCCCCTTCCTCTACTCTAGGAATCATCTACTCTACGGAGCGGCGCCCGCGTCCCACAGCTCATGCGCGTCCTCTCCCCCCCTCTCTCTCCTCTAGGAATCCTCTACTCTACGGAGCGGCTTCGGCGTCTCACATCCCCATAGCGCATGCGCGTCCTCTCCCCCCTCTCTCCTCTAGGAATCCTCTACTCTACGTAGCGGTCTCCCACGTCCCACACTCCCACTGCGCATGCACGTCCCGCCCCCCCTCCCTCTTCTCTCCTATGGTCCCCCCCGTCCTTCCCTCTAGGAATCCTCTACGGAGCGGCGCGCACGACAGGTGGTGTGACAGCTGCATACTCCGCTGGGGGCGTCACGGTAGTTCCGCGGTATGAAAATGACGGAGCGCGCGCGCCTCATTCTCTCTCCTGTGCAGCGCCGCGATGAGCGCCCAGACCACTGCCGTAAAACGAGAGCGGCGACGTTCCTCCCGCTCAAGCTAATTATCTCCCCGCTGCTTCGCATCCACACATGGTTCCCTTTAGCGGGAGATGGGGAATTTTTTGCTGTCATTTGTTCTGTACATAGTTCTGTACGTAAAGCTTGTGTTTGTTTAAACGTCCA
>JALIZH010000277.1:0-139891 GCA_030522465.1 Rhipicephalus appendiculatus
GCATGAGGAAGCGAACTTTTTAGATGTGAAGCATCTTATGGCGAAGCTTAATCCGGTGGTGGTGGTGGTGTGCCGCGTGACCACCCTTACTGCGCATGCGCAAACCCTTTCAAAAAAACCTCCTCTCCCCCTCTCTCTCCTCTAGGCATCCCCTCCCCGCGGCAACCACACCCCTCACTGCGCATGCGCCTCCCCTCTTCTCTCCCCTCCTACGCTCCCCCCTCTCTCCTCTAGGCATCCCTGCCCGCGGCGTCCACACTCCCACTGCGCATGCGCTTCCCCCCTCTCTCTCCCTCTCCTACGCTCCCCCCCCGTCTCTCGCCTCGCGACGCCGACGCAGGCAGCGTCTGCTAGCGAGTTTCTTGGTTGAAAAAACCGACTGCTCGCGCTGCACAACCATTCACTGGCCATCCTGTATATATGGCACTGGATCTTGACCTGGAAGGTGGTGCCGGTGGGAGATTTCTCCTGTGCGTTGTTGAACAATAAAAATTCGCAGCGTGCGCGTTAACTAAAAGCGGACTGCGGGTCTCTGTGTCCAGTCGGAGTCTTCTGTCTCTTTAGCAGCGATTGCCCATTAGCAGCGATTGGCATGTTCCAGTAGGAAACACCGCTCCATCACTGCGTGCTTTGCGCCTCCCCAGTTTTCTCTCTTGCGCAACGCTGCGATGAGCGCCAGCGTCAACGCCGCCGCCAGTGTAAGTGTTAGCGCCCGCTGCTTCCACATCTACACATGGTTCCCTTTAGCGGGAGATGGTGTAATTTTTGTCTTCGGGCATGGCTCGGTCTGCACGGCGGAACAGCCTCGTGATCTCCACCGTGAACAGTGCCACGTTTTCGTTTGGTAGCTGTACGCGGGTTTCAAGCGTAGTCTCGGCCCTGCTCTAATTTCTCTCGAACACGTATATGTTCGCGCGTGCGTGTATATATAATGTTCGTGCTTGCATAGCGTACGTAGTGTGCGTATACATATCTGCTTCGAATATCAAATACTGCCAACACGAACAAGCGAGTTTTCGGAAGCACACGACCTTATATATTAGAAACCTAATAACATAGATCGGCGAAGGAAAAAAAAAGGAGCACTCTTATTACGAGCGAAAGGACGATTTGCCTTATCTCAAGATACACTGACCCAGGCATAGATCCGTTCTGTAATGAAGTGAACGGCATG
Source organism: Rhipicephalus appendiculatus (assembly GCA_030522465.1). Classification (NCBI taxonomy): domain Eukaryota; kingdom Metazoa; phylum Arthropoda; class Arachnida; order Ixodida; family Ixodidae; genus Rhipicephalus; species Rhipicephalus appendiculatus. The sequence continues at coordinate 1,175 of JALIZH010000277.1, forward strand.
CGTATTCATCTTTTGACGGGACAACAGAACTCAATGGGGTACAGGCAATCGGCAACACGACCAGTGATGTTCCGTCCTGGACAGAAGAATTCCCTTCCTGAGGACCGAAAATTCCCCATTTCCGGCATTTTTCCCCGCATACATCGCCAAAAATCCCCGCATATTTCCCTGCACAAAATAGTTTATATATATATATATATATATATATATATATATATATATATATATATATATATATATATATATATATATATATATATATATATATATATATATATATATATATATATATATATATATATAGTGTTCAACGTGTTTCAGGCTCTTCCCATCACTTTCTCTTCTTTCCTGCCCGACTCAAAGCATAGCCTCTGAGATCGGTTAATACTACGAAGGAGCTACCTTAGAGCTCGCTTTAAGCGGTATGCGATGCGGAAGGAATGCTGTACATGCTCATGCACACGGCCACTGCATAAGAAGAAAAGTTTATTATCGTTGTTTTTTTTTTTGTTACTGAGTGACGTGGCGTACATTAATGTGCCTAGCAGACGCTCTGTATCTATATGCACCACATTTTGTACAAAAAGCACGTCAACTTTTCAATAATGGTGACTAAATATTGTGAAATAAAACAAGCTTTTGTGGTGGTATTTAACATTTTATTGACTTGATTAGGAACGGTTCTGCAAACTACCGTAAAGAAAAAAATAAATAAATGTGAAGTGACTAGAATATATATTGACTGGGTCTTTCAAACCCAGTCAATATATATTGACTGGCTTTTTGAAGACTATGGTCTTTAAAAACGAACCTTAGAGGCTGCGGTTTGGCGCGCTACATGCGCCATAAACGATTGCGACATGCGAAAGCCTCATGTCCACAGTCTTTTGATCGTTATAAAAAAAATTTCGCCGCCCCTCAAAATTCCCTGCAATATCGCGAAGATTCCCTTTTTCCCTTTCGTCCAAAATGACTGTCGAAAATTCCCTCGAAAAGGGGGAAAATTCCCTGCACGGAACATCACTGAAAACGACTCGCAGCGCAGAGTTACTTCGAAAACTGTGGAGGCATTGCCTGTGAAGGCCTCGCCACTTGTGCGCTGCAGCAACGCAGCGCACAATGCTTGCACCTTTCGGAGAGGCCCGCACACATGAGCAGTTGCCTCCTTCAACCTAGGGCGCTGGACAGGTTCTTCAACTTGAAGTAAATCTGATGCGGTTTGCAGAAGTGGCTCGATGTTTGAACGCACAGCGCAACTATTTCCGCTGTTTCACCAGTGGAAATCCTTTATACCGATGAGAATGAGGCCGTCGGCGGCCAGCACCCTCTCGCCTTCGACGAAGCAACGCGATCCGACGCCACAATCAAGAAACTTCTTAACAGCACCAAGCGAAAGTACCGCATTGACCCTATTAAGCGTAGCCATCTTTGTTTTTTCGACTAGTGTTGCCAGCACACGGAGCGTTTTATGGAGTTGTGAATACGTTCGCTAATCCTCTCGAGCTACTGGACGCGCCACTGAATCTTTGCTTTTGCTTATCTAGTCTAGCAAAGGAATGGATATACCGAAGCGAAAGTAGAATGCAAGCGCCTACTGCAAGCAAGAGCCACCGCTAAGCCACCGCTGTCGATGCGCGCCCCGCAGCCAAAGCGTGCCCGCGACCAGCGGATGCAAGAAAATGGCGGTTGCTCTAGCAGACGACGCGGTTGTCCTTACCCTGAGAGTGCGGTCGCATCGGGGCATCCTAGTTAAAGGTAACTGTCCTGGAAGTAGCTGCGTTGGGTAGGCTTGTGTTCGGAGGAGCAGCGGCGTTTGAAAGTTGGATCAAGCGCAGGCGGCGCTGGGTCAAACGCACGGGACGCCACGCGTGGCGAAGCTTTGCTAAGCGAAATTAGAACTAAGCGAGATGCGGGCCATGCTGCGTCGTTGCCCGCGCTGCGTTTGCGTCGTCTCGCTGGATACACACACTGCCCATGCCAGATTTCAATCTCTGGGCCCCGAGACGACGCGAGTACAAGAGTTCAAGACTGGCTTGTGTTCTGCGCATGCGCTCTGGCGTCTCGCAAATTTCCTGGGTCTCCTAGCTCATTTGGTTCTCCATTCTAAAAATTCTCTAGTGTTTCGCCGGAGTTGGGATGTGCGCCTCCAACTTGTACTTTAAGATACAGGACGTGGTCGTCCGTGCCCGCGCGCTTATCTTTTCAGTGGGGTGGTTTGTACGTCTTGGGCTTTATCCGCAAAGTATTGCTTTGAAGCTATACACCGCACGAAGATCATTTTCGCTCGCTGCAGCAGCCGTGTTTGCGAAGAGTGCGGCCAGCTAGCTAGAAGAGCCAAAGTAGGGGCTAGTTGAAGCAATAACTATCACAGTTGTAAGTTCGCGCTCGTCCTCCGTATACCTGTGCGCTCTTTTCATGCCTCCTGGTTTCTGTTTGGGCAGCGCGCTGCAAGTGTTGAGCACTGGAAGTTGTTACAAGGTATATGTAAACTGGTAGCGTAACTTCCATAGAAGCCCATGTATCAAGTAGTTGGCGCATGGTTGGTGGCTTGTTGCCACCGTCGCCATCTATGGAGGCGACAACTAACAGCAAGCAAAACATAAAAAATAAAATATGACGTCACAACCGGAAGCGTAGTGACGTCGCGCATTTGCACTACGTGGCGCGAAATTGAAATTTTTCTTAATTGACTTTTTACATGCTCTTGATAACTGCGCAATTTTCTTGCGTCTTTATGGTTTGTCACCTGCGTGTTCGAGAGAAAGAGAGGATAGACGAAAAAGATTACAGAAGCAAGCTTGTTTTATTATACGCCACAATACTTTGCAGATCAGAAAATTATAATACAGTGGCTAAAGAGCACAATACTTAAACTCACGTTGCCCAATCGAGGAAAAATACTGGAGCGAGATAGCAGCCTGGGAGTATCACTTAGACGGGCTTAGAGTACAGCGTTTCATCACGAAAGGCGAGAGCACACCGACCGCCTGTCACCGAAAACAGTCTGCAGTCACTGGAGCACTTAAGTACACATTCCGTGAGCTAGTTCAGCTTCTCTGAAGTATCGCGCCAGTAAATAACACATAAGCAAATAACTAACCTACGGAAGACACGCACGAAGCCAGCGCGCAAAAGTGAGCGATGCCTCGTTGACCCGACAATGCGCAGAACTAAACACACGCCCACATCAGCCGACATCCCACATTGCAGACGGCCTGCATACGCCCCCATTTATGGCGCTCGAAAAAAAGATGAAGCAATCAACTTTTTTTGCGAAGTGTCAAATAAGCACTAAAGTAAATTTCTAGTCTACTTTGGCGTACATAAAATTAGGAGTATTCGAAAAAAAATTCCCTTGAGTTTTTGGTTTTCGTTATTTGTCCCCTCCTCACCTAGTCGCGCTTCAATCGTACGGCGGGCGTTGATGTCTGTGGCAATAGGTTTTCGACCACTTTTCGTTCCAAGTTTCGCGACCGATATAATTTGACCATGGTTGTTATTTCGCGCTCACCCTGTGTGTTCTTATTGTGCGTCCTTTGTGCTTCAGCAGCACGCGACATGTTTCGAGCTGCTTGCCATTCTTCGTGTGACATTCCAATTTGTTGCTATCGCATTGATTGCTTCACCTTTGGGACGAAACTGTGGCTTTTTGCTTTCATGAAAACACACTGATACAATGAAATACTCAAGGAAACTTACTGACAAGATCTTTTATTCACTACCAGAAGTACAGATGAGTACATACTCCAGTTCATCACTATAAAGGGTGTTTTTTTTTTAGACAGTAAATATTTTAACGGGATAGCATTAAAGAGCTCGTTTCGCAGAAATTCCGGCGTCAGTGTCGGCGTCGTTGGTTGTGAGCGAAAAATCATCTTGTCCGTGACCGAAAAATCGAGGAAGATGCAAATAAAATAAATAATAAAAATTTCCGGGTCCGAGTGAGGACCGAACCCCGGCCGTCTGCGTGGCAAGCAGGTGTTCTACCACACAGCCACGCTTCTGCTAGGAATTACATTGAAAATAACTTCATCTGCTTGGAAATGCAGTGACAATAACTTTCATGCTTTACAAACGCACGCGTCCTGTATACAGGCGTCACAATACATGTAATATCGCAGTAATATTGCGTGGTACAAGCGTACATTGCCATCGGCCGTCAGAACATGTGAATATCATAATGGATGCAGCAGCCGCACTCTTCGCAAACACGGCTGCTGCAGCGAGCGAAATGATCTTCGTGCGGTGTATAGCTTCAAAGCAATACTTTGCGGATTGTGGTTCAAAGCAGGCCACCCATTACAAAAGGCACACACGTTACTGCGCGTATTCCCTTAAGAGCACGTAGTGGGTGCATAGCAAGTTCGAAAACATTTACCGCTCATAATTGCTCTTGGTTTAAAGCATGCTACCCATTACATAGTATGCACAAAGTGATCGAAGTACGCACTAGGGACAGGATATCGCTATCGCCTTCAACTCTTAAAGGGACCAACAACTGCCCAGAACATAAACTGAGATGACTCCACTGATGGAAAGATTGTGCGTCGCACTGACTCAAACCAACCCTGTTTTTTTCGTGAGAGGTCGATTTATATTTTTATTTCTTCATCGAAAGACGCAAAAAATGACCTTTGGCGCCTCTGGTGGCAAATACGTGAACGATTCGATGTACCGGGCCACGTGACCGTTGATTGCTGCAGACGGTCCAGGATCTTTTCGTTGGTATTGAAATATTATTCGTTTCTTTATATTAAAAGACATTACTCCATAAAAATGTACACATAGGCCTGCGTTACTAGTATGCATTAAAGTAGCGCTGCCTTCGCGTGACGTAATGATAACATGCTCGTCAGCGCGTCTTGAGCAACTTTTCAGCGTGCTCATGCAACCAGGCACGCAGTTTGCAGGTCGCTAAAATTTTTGAGCGAGATAATTTTGCTACCTACACTTCGTCTCAGAAATGACGCGTACTGCTACTCGGCGCGGCCGTGCATATGCGTAGTGATGTTTTCGGCGACTTGGCTTGGCTCGTGCATCGAGAGAGTAACGAAGCCGGGACAAGCCACCCATGACACAGGCGCAGGCAACCTTGGGCGCAGGCGCACACAACGCGGTATAGATACAGGGAAGGTGTATAATGCCACATCGTCTCATTGTAGCAGATTGTTATTATTTTCAAAAAATAATTGAAAAGCTCAAAATAAAGGTGGTTAAGCACAGTTACAGGAACTCCTGCGAAAGCAGAACGACGACAGCTTTCACAAATCGCGAGAAGGGCTGGCGGCATCGCTATCAATTCTGAGCGTTGCTGGAGGAAAGGTACATGTGTGTTTAGAGCCTTTGAAATCGAAAAATGCTGTTTGTAAAATAACTACGTCCTTTTGGGATTAACTACTGCAGCTACAAACACTACGATGTGTGAGCTTTCTGTCGCGTCGTAAAAAAAATGGGTCGAGAAAAATCAGTTGTCGGTCCCTTTAATGGCGAAGCTTAATGGTCCCCCAATTTTTTTAAAAAATATGCTTTCTTTTTAATTATAAAAAATTAAAATTATGCATTCACATGTTATAATAATAATAATAATAATAATAATAATAATAATAATAATAATAATAATAATAGAATAGAACGAGCATGAGTGTCGGGGCCCGGTGACAAAAAATAGCACTGGGCATCACATGGCAGTTTCTAATACCAACTCGTGTGCAGGCGCTAGCATCCTCTGCAGCTGCATCATTCGGGTTAAAGTATGCAATTATACATGGTAGCACTTTTTGTGCTAACCCATAAAGGTATTTCCCATCGTGCGTACCGGCTAGAAGTACTTCGTTTCTGTTAATTGAAGGTGCTTCAGATTTCAGAGTTGGTTTTACGAAAACTTCGTTGTTCTTGACTTTCAATAAATTCAAATGTGACGTTTGGAAGATAAATCTCAAGGGGGGACACTTGCAAGGGGTGCCCCCCCCGCCTGAGCACGGGGGGGGGTCAGGACAACCCTGACCCCTCCATGATTTACGCCACTGCAATTGACGTTTATCCGACATGACGCCTGCCTCATAGGAGTACATATGTAATGTTTATAAAATTAGATAGCCTGCAGTCCAACCACTATTCACGTTTCGCCAACATTACGATTCCATAGGGTCTTTTTCCAAAGCAGTTCTGAGACCAGGTGTGGCTCTGTGGTAGAATACTTGCTTGCCACGCAGATTGCTTGGGTTCGATTCCTGCTGGAACTCTGATATTATTGCGATAGCAATTATATGGACACTCTCGGCTGGTTTTCGCCGTCGGCGTCGCCGCCGTCCGCCGCCGTCATTTGCCGTACATGTATATGTATATATATAACCGGCCCCGCCCGTCGTTCGTGAGCGTGAAAAGACGCGAGGGGGGGGGAGTCCCTCGAGCGACCTTCGATTTTACGAGCGCGGTCGTCGCGGGCGCGCGCGTTATCTCCCCTTCTCGGCGGCCGACAACGGGGGGGCCGGTGCACCCTTCTACGTGCTGCGCTCTCAACGCGAAGAGAATGTGGTGAGCAGTGTCCCTGGAGCGGCCGTATGCTCTTAAAGCAACGTTTTCTAGAGTTGCGTGAGATCGGATCCAAAAGAGTTAGCTGCCAGCCTCACTTCGTATAACATTACAATTTGTTGCTATCGCATTCATTGCTTCACCCTTGCGGTGAAACTGTGACTTTTTTATTATTTGCATTCGTCGGGTCAACGCTGCTGACGTAAACTTTTCTTAACGCTCTCGCATTTAAAGGGACTGTCTACCGCTCGGAAAAAATTTTCTGATTGTGGCGAAAATGAGAAGATCGTTCATCACATCGGCAGCAACGAGCATGCTTTTGTATCATAAAAAAGGAATTATAATTTTGATTTGATATTCAAAGTCGGCAAAGAATGACCGCTAGCGTCACCAAACAGCGATGTGGTTCAATCTACTGGTAGGACAAGAAATCCTCGCGGGTAGACTCATTTTACTTAAAAACAAACATCTATAACTTGAAATTATATTTTACGCACTTGAGGTAGCTTTAGGTTGCGCCAGAATTTTTGCTTTTTTTCTCACGCGTTTAAAGAGGCGCCCGGTGGCGCTGCCGGCGGCGTGCGCGCCTGCCTGCCTGCCTGCCTACGGTGGAGAAACGCGAGCACTGCGCCCGGCGCCGCTCATACGAACAAAAAAAAGATGTCTTCAGCGAATAGCAGCGCGACTGACTTCAGGGAATTTTCGAACCATGCCCGCGAGTCCAACGTAATGTAGCAGCGTTGTGCGAGTCCTCATGCGCAAGGTGCACACCCGTATTCACCGAGGTTCTACATTGAAGAAGATTTTGCAATCACGTTCTGCTTCACCAACGCCTCCATGCTGGCTCTCATATCGCATATGCAAAGCAGAACACCTAAACATAACTGAAAGACAGCAGCGACCTTCTGTTCTTTTGTGAAGCACGCCTCATGTTCGTTTTAGTAGTACGTTTGGCATGAGTGGAACCACTACAGTCCGTTTCACAACGCCGGCGTACCACTGTTGCTGGAACAGACCAACTTTTCCGCTCGACTACGGTTGTTTTTCAGGCTGACTAAATAAAGGCGGAGAAACCACGGTAATAATAGTTTATCTGACAATGTACGTGCTTTAAACGACCGCTACAGTATTTGTTTTATTATTAAACAAAACTTGATGAAGTCTGGAACAACTGCACGCGGTTTCAGTTTTCGACTTTCACCGGCACTACAATCGTCATCGCCTTCACCAACCAGTGTAGTGGGCGTTCATCACACCAATGGAGGGAGACCGAACGCAGATCGAAAAATTCAGTTTTAAAAAATTTCTGCACACTTTCCAGAGAAACCGCTGCAAGGTTGGACACTTGAGATGGTACGCTCTTTATTGCGATACAAAACAGAAAAGCGATGAAGGACGGAAGACAGTCCCTTTAAATGACAAATATCTGCCGTCGCCGTTCCTGGGTAGACATAAATTGTCAAACACCTGTGGCGCATACCCGCATACCACGGCCCGTGTTGTATGGGCATGTGCCACACGTGTCTGCAGGTAAGGGTATTTGACGACGTATGCGACAGAATATTCACGTTATTCATGTCATGACCAGCCAGACATATTCGTCAATACCTCTTACCGTCCCATACAAATTTTGGTCTACACCAAAGTTAAGGAGGCGATCACGAGAGCACCCGGACGTAAGCGGATAGATAGATAGATAGATAGATAGATAGATAGATAGATAGATAGATAGATAGATAGATAGATAGATAGATAGATAGATAGATAGATAGATAGATAGATAGATAGATAGATAGATAGATAGAAACGGAAAAGTTCTTACAGTACGCAAAGAAATGCCTTCGTATTTAAACGGTGATCCACATTGCATATGTACTCCTATTATACAGGCGCCATGTCGGGTTAACATCAATTGTGGCTTCAGTGTCAGCTCCGCTTTTACAACCATCTCACAAACATTATATATGCACTCACATGAATCAGCAAGCTATAATCAAGCGTTGCTCGGCAACGGAGGAATGCGCCAACGAATGGTATTCACATCATCGCACAGTAGCGTGCACTTCATTTCGATAAAATTTACGTCCCATGCCCTAACGTGAGCGCTGACGTTGCGGCAGGTCATAAATTTCCCTCTAAACGCCAGTGTAGTCGACGTGCCTAGTGAGCGCACGATTTGCACACTACTACTACATTTACAAAAACACGTTGATGTACCCCGTAAACCTGTCTGAAAGAAAATAAGAAATGCGGTATAGACAGGTACTCGCTGACTGCTTCGCATGAAACCGATTCCCTACAGTTCATGGGATCTGCCGAATTTCAACACGAAATTGTTGTATGCCGGGGTCCACTAAGACTTCGGTGACGTATTTCCATCACGGAAACGACGTCGAAAAAATGTACGCAATCACATGTCAAAGGAAAAAGTTCACTCAACGGGCATCGCACCGATGACCTCTCGGTCCGCCGCCACAAGTGCCGAGCACGCTATCCACTGCGCAACGGCCACAGACTTCACTGCTGTACAAACGCGCCTTTTCTATCTCACACTTTCCTCTTACAATTCTCTTGATCAGCGGGGTAGTGTCGCCCTCTTGGAGCCGTAAAGTAATTCATCATTGCTGTGGCCTACTACGCGATTAGCACCTGCAACGCGTACTGCTACGCGTCTGTCCCATTCACCGCATTTACAATAAAAGTGCAATTTTGTCAACGCCTTAACACACCGCGAGGCGGCGACCTTAGCCCAAACGTCGGTCTCGCTCACAGCGTCTATCCAAACCAAAAATAGCTCTGCGACGCGCGCCTGCCTCACCTGGATGTAATAACGCGTTCCTCGCATACGCTCGCCCCGAGAAACATCGCGGTCCGGGCTGCAGGGGCGACACGACGCGCTTAGCGTTTCCCTCTAGATACCAAAAAGTTCAATCACACTTTAACATGCCGCGAGATGGCGACCTTAACCCAATTTCTGCATCCAATATGCGACGCTCATCTTGCTATCACGCTTCTTTCTCTGATTAATGCTCTGGCCGTTAACATCTACAGATACCACAATGGTTTGTTTAATAAATTGATGATGGACGTTAGTCGTCGGGATGGAGATGTACCACCAAGCGTCAACGAGGGTGCATCCACGTTGAACGGTGCTATAGCTGCCAAAAACCAAAACATACATTGGGCAAACCATCCTATATCAATAAAGAGTAAACATTCAATTACCTCTGTAAAGGCGCGTTTTATTAGGAGCGAAGCTCCTTAGGCCGGCACCCCGCCGTCGCCGTTGAAGCTCCCTGCCACGGTGCCAGCTGTGGCGTCTCCCGCTCACGCGGGAGGGTAAATGAGCTTTATGAGCGCTGGATCGCGGATGGCGTCTGCACGATGCGCAAAGCGCGAGAATACGAACGCATGCGAAAAGGAGGCAGATTAGTCTTCCTCTCCCTCTTCGACTCTGCCCTCTTCCCTCAAACCGGCGAAAGCGCGAAACCATCGCTTCACCCTGTGGTCCGCCCAGTGGTTGGTCCGTTGCCTGGACAACGAAACGCCGTGCGTGACGAACGCCGCGTGCGTCCCATTTTAAAGGAGCTTCGCTCATCGGTTGTATTCGTACACGGAACAACTGCTAGTTTTTTCGTGCTATACTAATTCCTATGACGGGAGGGATGAACCATGTTGTTTTCTTTTGTGAATGATTGCTGTTATACTTTTTTCATAATAAATATTACACTTTCTTGCATATAATCAGGTTTGTGCGTATTGTAATTTGCCTTCTTTGCTAATAGTCCAAACAGTGTTTCTGGTGCGTGCTTATTAACATTATTACTATTATTATATTACTCTTATTATCAACTTGTCAACCATCTTAAAAAATATGTATAATTTGTGGTGTTAGGGGCGCAGTACATTGTAAACAACTTCGTAGTACAAACTGACATGGTAGTACAACTGAAATTTTTATTTTTTTTTTAAATGTGGGCAATTATACCTCTTTGCTTCCTTCCGAAATGGTCGTTAGCTGTGTATGATTGGTCGAAAATTCTGGGTCATGCACCCACACCAGCTCGTTACGCGAGGCAACAAATGACGCGAAAATGATCCATCACGTAATGACCACTTATGCACGACCACGTAAAAAAATAAGAGAATGAACTATTTTCAATACGGCATATTGTTGACCATTGCTTCTTCGGCATTTAAAAGCTTTTTGTGTGCCGTAAAATCGCCTACTTGTTACATGACGTCAGGAACCTGTGATATGTCGTGGTGTTTATTACAACTTATGCACATGAAACAGCGCATTCAAGTGCTGAACAATACCTAAAACTTTTTGCAATAGCCGGAGAGCGTCTCCTTCTACACGTAATTCAAGTAGGCTAGCCGCCGATCACTTTAGCAGCGGCAACTTATAGCAGTTGGCGAGATGGATTCACATGAGTATAATGAATGTTTTCACTTGCATCATAACGACGTTTAGCTGTTTCTGCGCGTATACAAATCTGTGAGCTCATCTTTGCTGAGAGAGAGGGAGAGAGAGGAATAAGCAGCGCTGCGCGTGTGTGCTTCCTTGCCGTCCGAGTTGTATTTTGAAGTGTAAAAGTGAACTCAAGCTGAATAAAAACCAACTAGCCCGACTCTTAATTAAGCCTCCTTAGTGCGAAAAACCCCGGACTTTCACCATCTCCCTGGTCCGGTGGATCAAGTTGCGGGGCAAGCTTAAAAGCTGGGCTTCTCACTGTGCTCGAGTCCACTGCATGATTCGTCGCCACTTTGCAAGCTGGCCGCCATCGCTCCAGGCTACCATAATTAAGGCTGATCAGATTGATCGGAGACTAAAGCGGAAATCTTTTTTGGCGCTTCCAGTACGGCAAAACTAAAACATCAAAAAAGATTCGCCACACTCGTCGCCTCACAGCAGCTTCGACAGAGCAGCGGTGATGCTATTCCTTTTCGATGCAAGAAAATTATTTTCCTGAAGCAGAAAGTGCTTTGACCGGTCCACAAAAAGTTTGCTCGTTCCCATCCGTACTTGCATCGTCAATGATTCAAATTTCAAGCCAGGCACAGCAGAACAAAAGCATGAACGAGTGATCTAATGTTATAGGGCCCCTGCTCAGCGCTAGCCTGCTCTGCAACGCTACAGCACAAGGCGCGAAAGCGTCGCATAGGCAGCCCGCACCGCAAAGAGCCTACAAGGAAAATCGTCACAGCAGAAATGTCGGAAAACTTCATTATATTGTAACATTCCCTCGCAACATTCCCATTTCCTCGTAACAATATAATTGAATGATTACAGTGGTGAAGGATAACTTCGCCTTAATTGCTGGTTTCCAAGCGTGCAGCCGACAGTGACCACTGTCGGAAGTGGGGGGGCTTAGCCCCCCTAACTTTTCTCAGTGGGGGAGCTCGCGCACCCTTGCCCCCCCCGGTTGATACGCCTACGAGTGCGCATGTGCTGAACGAAGTCGTATTTAGTCATAAACGACGCATTGCATTGCACACAGGAAAATCAACGCGCTTTTTTGTGCATGCGGACGTGTTTTAAAAGGTTCTTTTTCTGCTTAAAGGATGCATTGCAGTGGACACAGAAGTGACGTTCTTCTGTGTGAATGCGCTTGTGTGCCACGAGGTCGGTGTTCATCACAAACGATGCATTGCATTGGACACAGGAAAAGGGACGCTCTGCTGTGTGGTACGTGAGGATGTGTCTCACGAGGCTGCATTTCCGCACAAAGGTTGCATTGCAGTGGACACAAGAAAAGGGACGCTCTCCTGTGTGAATGCGCATGTGGTGAATGAAGTATATTTTCCGCGAAAAGGATGCATTGCATTGCACACAAGAAAAGGGACGTTCTCCTGTGTGAGTGCGCATGTGGTCATTGAGGGTGTCTTTCCGCGAAAACGCTGCATTGCAGTGGACACAAGTAAACGGGCGCTCTCCTCCGTGACCGCGCACGTGGGCATCGAGGGCATCTTTCCGCGAGAAGGATACATTGCAGTGAACACAGGAAAAGGGCCGCTCTTCAGTGTGAGTGCGCACGTGAGCCACCAGCTTGGAGTCCTGAGTGAATGAAGCTGGGCACATGTGGCACTGGAAGGGGCGTTCGCCTACGTGTATCCGAAGGTGTCTGGTCATAGATGATTTCTTATATGTCACATAGGGGCACTGCTGGCAGGAATGCACTCGACGTCGTACAGGCACCAATGAAGAAGAATGTTGCAGAGACGCAAAAGACAAGGAACCTGCAAAACCACCGAGAGAAAACAAAGGCAATGAAAATTGTGTGACATAACCTACATTGAACTCCACTAACGGAGCAGGCAATACGGAGCGGCTGGCCCCCGTGTACGTCAAGCAGACGATGATCGTGTCACACCGAAACCGAAACTTGTTATCGCTGCAGTACGGAGACCCTAGCACATTTCACCTAATTGCTATCTTGCTGTAAATGAGTGCTATACTTTATACATGCGAACACCGGGTTGCCAAAAAGTTGGAGCCTGATTTCGATGTCATTCCGAAGCTATATCTGAAGAATCAAATGTTCTTAAATTGGTACAAAAAAACCCATTAAACTACTTACTTTTGTTTCCGTAGAACTATCTACAAAGCAGTGCACAGCAAAAGGATCATTTCATATTCTAAGACATGAAGCATGTGAAAGGAAACTATGAATGAAAGTTTCATTATATCTAACTGGAAATCTATGAAGAAAGGAAAGAAGACATTTATAAAAGTTACAATGGTTTCACGGTTTTTGGAGTTCAGAACTAAAAGAAGATTTAATGTACATTACACAAGGAACTGTTTCATTATATTACTGCCACAGTTTACAGATTTCCCACTAATGTCTCTGCACTGCTTCAATAAAAGCGTAATGATACCTGAGAATGCATTGTCACGAATTCACTAGCTAATGCTTCAGCCACTTACACAATCACTTACGGATTATTATTTACATCTTCCAATGTCAAATGAAAGTGCTACTGCAAAACTGTTTCTGTTAGAGCAGACCGACGTTTAAAAACAAAAGTATGTGCATTATTATATAGATAGTACATGGGTTTGGGAGCAGTCCTGGGAGCAGGCAAAAGTGCCTTTTGTAGCAGGCTTGGAGCATACAGAAAGACGTTTTTGAGCAGGCTCGGAGCAGCCAGAACGGCCTTTTCCAGCAAGTTTGGAGCAGTCAGAGAGAACGTTCAGATCATATGTAGCCCCGTTTCACAGCACTTGTGAAGCAACATTTGTCCAATGCCGTATTTTTTCGCCAGATCATTGAGATCAGCCCAATACCTAGAAACATGCTTCCGAAAATTCATAAGGCCCGAAGAAAAGCAAGATCAGAAGCACACGAAAGAAATTTCACGGGGAGAACAGACGTATTGTACGTTGACGCGACCACATACAGAGACCACTCCGGGGCGGTAGCAAGCGTTGTTGATCACCAGCTTAGGGAAGTCAACAGCGCTTCTATCAAAAGCAACAGCATCCTCGTGGCTGAGGAAGTAGCGATCGCACTCACCATCACGCACCAGAGCAATGAGTCTACACTGCAGAAATAGTCACTGACTCGCAAGACGCGTGTAGACGGTACAGCAGTGGCCGCATATCCACTGCGGCTATCCGCATACTAAAGGCAAGAAAGATCACCTTCTCGAGCTGCTCCATTACGTGGACACCAGGCCATGAAACTGTGACAGGGAACCAGCGTGCCGACGACAATGCCCGAGCATACGCCAACCGGGGGGGCGCACAACGACAAGGAACCAGCCACATGCAGTTACTAGACGCTATGGAACAATTTTAGAACACCAAAGAGCCCTGAGGAGGATTTAGCCCCCCCCCCCCCCCTCCCCACAAAGACCTCAGCAGAGAGCAGTCGGTTGCCTGGAGACAGCTGCAGACTAACACGTACCCCAAACTCAGTCTTCTCAGCAAAATCTACCCGGCAATATATGACAACAAATCCCCGCTATGCGGGCAACACCCAAGAAACAACACACCAACACCGGAGCAGTGGGAGGCTGCGCTGTCCTGCTCGAAGCCTGAAGAACAGCTCAAGCTGATCGACAGAGCTCGCAAGATGGCAAAGGCCAGATAGGCCCTGGACTAAGGGCTCCTCCTTCGTCGGAAGAATTTCTTTGCAATAAAGTTTTTCATTCATTCATTCACACACCAAACTGCATTGCGCAATAGCCTTTTTGCGATAGGAATTATCTCGTAATGTCCCGTGTAAAGTCAAAATTCATAACATACTCCCGCGCATCGAGTGTTTTACCCGCGGGTAAAAGCGCGCAAGCGGGGGGCGACGAACGCGGCTGAAGCAGGGATCAAACGAGCCGGCCTATCTCCGTCGCTCAGAGGGCGCATGCGATAACATCACCCCACTCGGGAGGCCTCCCGTCGAAGCAGAGAGGAAACGCCAAGCGCGTCTTGAACGAGCATGAAAAGACGCGAGGGGGGGGGGGGGGGGGGTTGCAGCAGCAACTGTGAACTTTGCTTCTAAGGGCGCGGTCGCGATCGCTGGCGCGCGTGCTAGCTTGGCAGCCCTCATACATTTCGACCTGTTGTGCTCTCATCGCGAAGAGACTGCGCGAAAAATGTTGCTCTCCCTGGCGTTGCCGTATTAAGGCGAAAGCCTTTAATGTCTCATGCTCACGTCCGTCCCGGCGTCCGTCCGTCCGTCTCCCTGTCTGTCTGTCCGTCCGTTCGTCCGTCCGTCCGTCTGTCCGAGCTCTGGCACGGAGCCAGGTGGCCGCCGGGATGCGCAAACGGACGCCGGTCGCGTCGGACTCTACAGCGCTCGCGCTTTGCTTGCGTAGCGTCGCTGTGCCCAGCGTTTGCAATCATTCTGACCGACGCCGTCTCAATGGACACAGGCGTTCACGGAATACACTTTCGAATTTACAAAGGGTCCGTCAATTTAAGCGCTGGAACGCGGTTGGCGTTTGCACGATGCGCAAAGCGCGAGAAAATACTAACGCATGCGAACGGAGGAAGATTAGTCTCGCTGCGATTCGCGGTAAAAAAATTAAAAAAGAAGAAAACACGCACACATTCGGTTTGTGTGTTATCCCACTGAGAGTGTAAAAGATAAACGACGTGGCATAGTCAGTGGAATGGCCACATGCTTTCGCCGAACACACTTTGGAATGTACAAAGTGCCCTTCAATTTTTTCTCTTCCACCAGCGTCTCGTAGTTTTTCATGAGATCGGATCCGAAAGAGTTAGCTGTCAGCCTCACTTCATTAACATTACAGAGTGTTGCTATCGCATTCGTTACTGACCCCTTGCGGTGCAACTGTGACTTTTAAATGCGAATGCATTTCTTAGTCGGGCTATGTTAGGCATCCGGCGTTGTCCGGCGTTGTCCGCGGAGGAGGAGGATAGGTTGAGGAGGTGTGCGCGCCGGCAGGTGTTAGATGTGAAGCATCTTATGGCGAAGCTTAATCCGGTGGTGGTGGTGTGCGGCGTGACCACCCTTACTGCGCATGCGCAAACCCTTTCAAAAAAAATAAAAATAAAAAACCTCCTCTCTCCCTTTCTCATCCCTCCCCGCGGCAACCACACCCTCACTGCGCATGCGCCCCTCCTCTCTCCCCTGCTACGCTCCCCCCTCTCTCCTCTAGGCATCCCTGCCCGCGGCGTCCACACTCCCACTGCGCATACGCGTCCCACCTCTCTCTCCTCTCCTACGCTCCCCCCCTCTCTTCTCTAGGCATCTCTGCCCGCAGCGTCCACACTCCCACTGCGCATGCGCGCCCCCTTCTCTCTCCTCTCCTACGCTCCCCCCCCCTCTCTCGCCTCGCGACGCCGACACAGGCAGCGTCTGCTAGCGAGTTTCTTGGTTGAAAAACCAACTGCTCGCGATGCACAACCGTTCACTGGACACCCCGTATATATGGCAATGGATCTTGACCTCCAAGGTGGTGCCGGTGGGAGATTTCTCCTGTGCGTTGTTGAACAATAAAAATTCGCAGCGTGCGCGTTAACTAAAAACGGACTGCGAGTCCCTGTGTCCAGTCGGAGTCTTCTGTCTCTCATTGCACATTAGCAGCGATTGGCATGTTCCAGTAGGAAACACCGCTCCATCGCTGCGTGCTTTACGCATCCCCAGTTTTCTCTCCTGCGCAACGCTGCGATGAGCGCCAGCGTCAACGCCGCCGCCAGTGTAAGCGTTAGCGCCCGCTGCTTCACATCTACACATGGTTCCCTTTAGCGAAAGATGGTGTAATTTTAAATGCGAATGCATTTCTTAGTCGGGCTATGTCAGGCATCCGGCGTTGGCGTTGTCCGCGGCGGCCTCGGCAGGTGTTATAGTGAGTGGAGAGGAGGAGCGCGCTCTGGTGCGTGAGGGCGCTCGCATCGCGGGAGCTCGGCGGAGCTATATATGAAAAAAAAATTAAAAAAAGAAAAGAAAAGAAAACAATTAAAAAATTAAAAAAAATAAAAAAAAATAAATAAAAAAGACAGAAAAAAAAGCCAAAAAAAAAAACAGGCGCTGCGCCGTGCTCCCGACCGGGCTGCAGAAATTAGGCGCCTTTTCCTTCTTCGAACCACAACCACCATATATAAATGGAGTGAAGCGCGCGCGAAATGCATCCGCATTTCCTCACGATTCCCTTCGGGGAGGTGGGGGGTATTTTTTTTAGCTATGTACAGCCGCCAGTTTTTTTAAACCTGAACGCCAAAGTCATCCGCCGACTCCATAAGCGCCGTATAACGCAGCGCAGCGGTGAAATGAGCGAGAATACGCGCGTGTGCTTGATGAGCAGTCCTGTGCACCTGTCTTTACCAAGCTGTTCTGGAAGCTTGACAACACCCCCCACTTTTCGTGAACTCCGTTACCGTCATTCTTTTTTTTTCCTTTTCTGAACGCTGCCGTAAGTTATATAGAAAAAATCAGAGTTTCACCGCAAGGGCGAAGCAATGAATGCAATAGCAATCAATTATGTTATACGAAGTACGGCTGGCAGCTAACTCTTTTGGATCCGATATCGCGTAACTCTACATATCGCTGGATAGACGCTCTTTTAGCTGTATCTTCGCGTTGAGAGCGGAGCACGGAGAAGGGTTTACGAGCCATTCGCGCTAATGTCTGGCGAGATAGCGCGCGCACCAGCGATCGCGACCTTACAATCAAGGTTCACAGCTGCTCCTATAGAGCGATCACCGTCTTGACAAAACCGCAAATACAACTGTTTCGATGACACTGAAAACACGATCTTTCAGCCACGTTTTCAGGCACGGAGAAACTTGTGGCAAAATTCTGGTGCTGCGGCGCAGTATGGCGCCGATAAACGAGTTTGGCGCAACAGGGGTGGTTCGGCGCAGAATGGCGCAGGTAAAGCAGTTTGGCACACAATGGCGTAAATGGCGCAGATGTTCCGCCCGATAGTATGAACGGGCGCTTTGCAAGCCAAGGACAATTTCTTCATGTTGACATTTGAAATTTAACTCTCAATAAAATCCATTATTTCCTAACCAATTTCAATAAACGAACTGTGAAAAGCGAATAGTCAGTTTCATACGTTTCTCTATAATCAATCCGAAGTAGCAGTCCTGACATCACAATCCCAAGTTTATAATGGGCTGGGGTGCAACATATGTGTAAATTGGTAAATGATTTTCAAGAGGCTGTTGCAATGACCTTTTGGAAAAATACAAAGCATGCAACTTTTTGGTTCCTAATTAGGACGAATGTAAACATATGCAAAACCACACAGACCACTGGTGAGTGAGTGAAACAACTTTATTGACGATCCGGCATAAAGGGGGGAAGGGGTAGCGGTAAAGCGCGAGCACAGTGCTCCCAAATTTACCTTATTCCGTGGCACCCATTCGGCTTGAACGTTAGAAATTCCTTGATCAATTACCATTTCGTAGTATTGGAATTGAGTGACTACTTTTTACAGCGAAAGCTGTTATGAGATCACAACAAGGGTCGTTTCTGCGCCGTAGTTGTCCGCCGCCGCCGCCGGTGTCCGTAACCAATATCGCACAAAATAAGAAAAAAACTAAATAAACAAAATAAAAAAACACCTGTGACAGAATGTGAATCGAACCCGGGTCCTCTGCGTGGCAGCCCAGCACTCTACCACTGAGCTACGCCACTGCTTGAAACTGCGGTGCAAACTGACCCTAGGCAGGCTTCATATCAGGTAAGGAATCTCGTTAACATATGTTGTAAAGCGTTTTAGACCAGTAAAGTAAGAACCAGGCGTCACACAATGCGAATTGCGTAACGAGTGGGTCGTTCAATGCTCCAACCCATTACAAAAGCCTGAGGCATAATTCTTTATCGTCGTCAGCCACAGCATCAACAAAGTGCACATAATTCGTTACAAGAGTGTAGTGGGCACCGCGCTTTTCTGAAGAATGACGAAGAATGGCATAGTAGACGCTTCCCCACTACACAAAAATTATGATGATTTATAGCGTAGTGGGTACCATGCAAGTGGGCTTGTAGTAGTCGCCCCAAGAGAGTTTAAAAAAGGCTAAAGGCCGCTCTCCCAGCTTTCGCTGTGGCTGTGCTGCGCCTTCTGCGGAGGCCTGCCGGTTTTTTTTTTTACTTATTTCCCGCAACTAACTATCTGCTTCAAAAGACAGGGGTTGTGTTATGGTAATACAAACATGAGCACTTTAATACGGCAGGAAAAAAATTGGCAGATCCCAAGTACCATGGGAATCAATGTTATGCGAAGCATGAGAAAATGGGACTAGGTTGTAATTTTCTTATTGAGCAAAACGTTACGAAATGACGTTAAATATATGTAAAAATGTACGCACAGACATATGTTGAACAGTCGCATATGTTTTATATAACCAGTTGTTTACAGTTGCGTAACGATGCCAACAGAAACGGGTATTACCTACACCAGAAGTGGTAATTTGATATGTAGCACTTGCGCTTACCAGGATGGTAGCCCTGGATAGTGCTTCGTCGACCAACTACAGTGGATGGCGCTTAAGTATACAATTGACGTTAGCCCGACATGACGCCTGCCTCATAGGAGTACATATGTAATGTTTATAAAATGAGATAGCCAGCACTGGAACCACAATTGACGTTTTACCAACATTACGCCTGCATATACTCTAAGGCAAAATTACCCGAAAGAGGAGTAACGGAGCCCAATAGGCGCGCGCGATGAACGGATAGACCGCTGAGGAGTAACCACAGGGGGGATGCGTGCCGTGTGCAAACCAGTTACCCCCGTATCCAGGAACCGACCTTAACTTATCGTGGTAAGGCTACTTACGAAAGGACGAGAAAAGTATAAGTATAAGAAAAGAATAAGGTGAGTTTCAAAAACCTGCCTTATCTTGTCATAAGTGCGCCTTATGAAAGGCGTCCTTACCTCGACAAGTATATGCCCTGGGAGCGAGATTAGGTAAGTTTTTGCTACACAATGTCTACCTCGAGCAACAATAAATTAGTTTTATTGCAAGATGCCTAGAAGAGTATGCACAGAAGCAGCCATACGTACACAGCAGAAATGTTTGTTAAGGCACTGGGAGTTTTCGGTAAAATACACGTGTTTCGTCTGGCCACATTTGTTCAACCCCCGTCGACGCAGTGGGGCCGCGAGGTCACTGTTGCTATTTCGACGTCTTGTGTGTTTTTGCCGTGTTCTTTGATGGTATTTTTGCGCTGGCTTCAGCGTTTGTCGTTTTCTCGCTTTTTAAATTTCACTTGATTGTTCGAGTAGTTTTACAATATTTGCTTTTACAAAGTTGCATTTATTATGGAACGGCGCACTATAGTGAGCTTTATCGACGAAGAGTGCGGCGTTGTGACGGATTTTGTCAACAAGTACCGTGAGGTATACTTGAAAACATGAAGACTGACGCCGTGCCCCGTCAGAGGAAAGAAAAAAACGTGGACGCAGCTCGCGATAGAATTCAACAGCCGACACAATGTGCATCCGTGTACGGCCGACCAAACAACCAGAAAAATGTTAGTGCCACTTCGGAAAGTTTTACCAGTACGGGAAACAGTGTTTTTGCTATCAAAGCAGATATCGGCACGGTCGGCTGCGAGGCACTGACAAGGTCGCCGCTCCCAAGTTGAAACGCCCACTCTATAAAAGCGCGATGCGATGAGCAGCTGCACGAGAGGCGGCAAAGGGAACACACGACCGTTGATATTTTTCTGCAGAAACCACAACGAGCAGCTTCACGGCACTTCTTTTTGTGAGGCGGGCGCGGCACAAAAATTCCTGCTTGGCGTAGGTATCCACGGGGTTCCGTCGATCCTTGAGGACTCGCCGCGGCGGCGTGTATGCGTACTCTGTGTTGTTCAATATTCCTTCATAGCGGTCCACATAATCAACGAACTGCGCAAAGTTGTCGTCCCCCCGCCATGTTGTTTGCCTACAAGGAAGCCTTAAGGTAGGTCATAGGCTACCTTAACCGAGCCTTACTTAAGTGCGAGGAAAGTTCCGCGATAAGTACAAGGTAGGTTCTTGAAACGCGTGAAGGGCGGACTTATGGCTAAGGTTGACTTAAGTCACAAGTATAAGGTTAAGTTAGGTTTGTGAATA
This sequence comes from Rhipicephalus appendiculatus, assembly GCA_030522465.1. Lineage (NCBI taxonomy): Eukaryota > Metazoa > Arthropoda > Arachnida > Ixodida > Ixodidae > Rhipicephalus > Rhipicephalus appendiculatus. The sequence goes on from JALIZH010000277.1 coordinate 22,253, forward strand.
CGGGGGTTAGTCTCCAAAGGCACCAAAGGGATGAACTGCGCGGGAGATACCTCACGTGTGCAAACCGTTGCCAAGGAAACTAACCGTCCTCCTCGCTCTTGGTCAGTCTTCTCACTTGTTTTCATGGAGGCGCGTTGGCGATTGTGTCGCGCTCGGAGAGTTCGACGATTTATGAACTACGCCGCGGTGCTGGCGGTGCCTTGAATAAACACGTATGCCGCGTATGCGTGGATGAGCGTGCGGTGCTGCTTTTACGTTTCGCCGCACCCACGAAGTTTGGAGCTGGTCTCGACACGCCGAGACGCCACGCTGTATTTCTCCGGCCACGGTGCGCCGCCGTAGCAGCATGCGTCGACACCGGCTGGGAATGGCGGCCGAGAAGACATAGGCCTATCGGATCCATGAATTCAATCTGACTCTGGGCAGAAATTGGCGTTGGATTATTTCACAAGTAAGTGATCATACTTTTTAGGAGCGAAGCTCCTTATGGCGGGACCTGGCCGGTTGTCGAGCGGCGTCGGGCGTCCGGCGTCCACCATCCTCTGTAGCCCGTAGTGTTCCCTTTCGTACAATAGAGGGCGCTGTCCCATAGAGATGCATGCAAACTGCAGTTAGGTGACGATATACTAGATGGCGCTGCACGCATCCCATTCCAGCTTTTGAGGGAGATATACCGAGAAAATACAGTTTGTGTAGAATGGGAAGGAATAAGCAGCAAGGACAGCGTTGACATTAGCAAGGGGCGGAGACAGGGATGTCCTTTGTCCCCGCTGTTATTCATGCTGTACATGGTGAGGATGGAAAAAGCGCTAGAAGGGAGCAACATTGGATTTAATCTGTCACACAAACAGGCAGGCGCGATGGTTGAGCAGAAGCTTCCAGGTCTATTTTATGCTGACGATATTGTCTTATTTGCGGACAGTCAAGATGATATACAGCGGCTGGCAGATATATGCGGAAGGGAGGGCGAGGCTCTAGGACTAGGTTTTAGTGCAACAAAATGTGGATTGATGGTATTCAATGATCACGAAGACCATGCGGTCTTAATACAGGGCCAAGAAATACCGAGGGTAAGCGAATACAAGTACCTCGGAGTGTGGGTAAATGAGGGGGGATAGATATATGGAGGTACAAGAGAAAGCATCGGTAACAAAGGGAAAGAGGAATGCTGCAATCATGAAGCACAGAGCGTTATGGGGATACAATAGGTACGAGGTGCTTCGAGGGCTGTGGAAGGGTGTGATGGTTCCGGGGCTTACATTTGGGAACTCAGTGGTGTGCATGAAGTCAGAGGTGCAATCTGGAATGGATGTAAATCAAAGGACTGTGGGACGCCTCGCGTTGGGCGCTCACGGGAAGACGACAAATGAGGCTGTAAAGGGTGATATGGGATGGACAGGTTTTGAAGTGAGGGAAGCTCAGAGCAAAATTAGATTTGAAGAGAGGCTGCGGAAAATGAAGGAGAGTAGATGGGCAGGGAAGGTTTTCAGGTATTTGTATAGAAAAAGCGTCGACACGCAGTGGAGAAAAAGAACTAGGAGGCTCACCAGTAAATATACGGCTAGCAGTGTGGGCGACATGGCAACAAGGAGCATTAAGCGAAAAGTCAGAGAGGCGGAGAGGACTTATTGGATGACAGCGATGGAAAAGAAGCCGGCTCTCAGTGACTACCGAAAGGGAAAAAACGAAATAAGGAGGGAGAGGTTTTATGATAATTCAAGGGGAAGCGCTTTACTGTTTGAGGCAAGGTCGGGTTGCCTTAGAACGCGTAGCTATAAAGCGAGATTCTGTAACGAAGAAGAACAATGTACATGCTGTGGGGGGAACTAAGGAAACGATGGAACATGTACTGATTGAATGTGGCGATATCCACCCAGATATACGACTGGACACGAGTCTACATGAAGCCTTGGGTTTTAGGGACAACAATGGAAAGCTGAACACGTCCGCGATAGAAATAAGTAAGAGACGGTTAGAGTATTGGTGGCAGAAAAGTAGAGATAAAGGACAAAAATGAAGAAGGGGGAAAATAAGGTCATTCTGCCTTAAGAAGCAGAGAGATGGACCGTGAACTTATATTTTTCTTTGCTGTAATAACATAGATTTAATCAATGTAGATAAGGCATTAGGCCACCATAAAAAGAAAGTTTTTTTTTTCGAGCCTGGTGGCAGACATGTCACCGCCCCGTTATAAAGGGGACGCTCATAGCATCCATCCATCCATCCTTCTCGTCTCGTTTCCGAGAAAGGGCGCTGTCCCATAGACATGCTGATTATTGCTAGATCTCTGCGAGCAACATAGTCTTGAAATAGTTAACGCGGGGCCTAAGTGTGAGGGACAGATCACGTGGGAAGTCGGAAACAGGCAATCGAGCATTGATTATTGTCTCATGACAGAAGGAATCTATGACAAACTTAGAGAGATGAGAATAGACGAGGAAGGCATTAACAGCTTGGGTAGTGATCATAAACGCATAACATTACAAATGGGATATAAAACTGAAAATAAGAACCTAGAATCAAACATTGGCAGCTCGTATTTAAATGAGAAACAAATAACAAATATAGCCGTAAGAGTCGAAGAAGAAGTAGACAAACTGCCAGGCAAAGACTGGAAGTATAGTGAGCTGCTCCATGTAATCACGAAAGAAATAGAAAAAGAGAAGAAAACTATTCCTTGGAAAGGAAAGAGAAAGCCAAAAAGTTGGTGGAACAAAGAAATCCGGGATGCGATCGAGAAGCGACGTGAGGCATCACGGCAGCACAGACAGGCAAAAAAGGAGAAGCGGCCACAGGATGAAGTCAACCAAATATGGGAAATATATTTAGAGCAAAAATCCATTGTGCAGAAATTAGTCGAGGCAAAAACTAAAGACGAAAGTGAACGCTGGATGACAGAGATTCGCGAAAAGAAGAAGGCCGCGCCTAGGATATTTTGGAACCACCTAAAAGCGCTAGGTAGGAAGTCTGTCACAATGCAACAACATATGGTAGATGAAGGAGGAAATCAATTGGAAGGGTATGAAGCGCTAGGTTACATCCGAAAGGTAACAGCCGATTCGTTTAAAAAGGTCGCCCAGGGGATTCCCCCGGTGAGTAAAAATATACAGAAGAGTACAACCGAGGAAGATGTAGTACTTGAGAATTTCAATTGGAAGAAGGCCGAAGGAAAAATTCCTAAGCGCACTACTCCGGGCTTAGATGGGGTTCCCGTCAGCCTCATTAACGAACTAGGACATAGCACTAAAGAAGCACTGCTGAAAGCCGTAGAAAAGTGCTTACAGGAGAGGGAAATACCAGACAGTTGGCGAAAAAGTAGAATGAACTTAATCTATAAAGGCAGGGGAGAAAAGGATAACATTCGCTCGTATAGACCACTAACCATTACATCGGTGCTATACCGGTTGGCGATGCAGGCAGTAAAATTAAAAATAGAAACGTGGGTAGAGCAAAATAATATTTTGGGAGAACTCCAGAATGGATTCCGAATCGACAGGCGGTTAGACGATAACCTGTTTGTTCTTACACAGTGTATAGAAATATCAAAAATAGAAAACAGGCCCTTATACGTAGCTTATCTAGACATCACCGGGGCATATGACAACGTTAATCAGGAAATTTTGTGGGATATATTGAAGGAAGTGGGCATAGGTGACGACTGTATACAGCTTTTGAGGGAAGTATACCGAGAAAATACAGTTTGTGTGGAATGGGAAGGAATAAGCAGCAAGGACAGCGTTGACATTAGCAAGGGGCTGAGACAGGGATGTCCTTTGTCCCCGCTGTTATTCATGCTGTACATGGTGAGGATGGAAAAAGCGCTAGAAGGTAGCAACATTGGATTTAATCTGTCACACAAACAGGCAGGCGCGATGGTTGAGCGGAAGCTTCCAGGTCTGTTTTATGCTGACGATATTGTCTTATTTGCGGACAGTCAAGATGATATACAGCGGCTGGCAGATATATGCGGAAGGGAAGGCGAGGCTCTGGGACTAGGTTTTAGTGCAACAAAATGTGGATTGATGGTATTCAATGATCACGAAGACCATGCGGTCTTAATACAGGGCCAAGAAATACCGAGGGTAAGCGAGTACAAGTACCTCGGAGTGTGGGTAAATGAGGGGGGATAGATATATGGAGGTACAAGAGAAAGCATCGGTAACAAAGGGAAAGAGGAATGCTGCAATCATGAAGCACAGAGCGTTATGGGGATACAATAGGTACGAGGTGCTTCGAGGGCTGTGGAAAGGTGTGATGGTTCCGGGGCTTACATTTGGGAACTCAGTGGTGTGCATGAAGTCAGAGGTGCAATCAGGATTGGATGTAAATCAAAGGACTGTGGGACGCCTCGCGTTGGGCGCTCACGGGAAGACGACAAATGAGGCTGTAAAGGGTGATATGGGATGGACAGGTTTTGAAGTGAGGGAAGCGCAGAGCAAAATTAGATTTGAAGAGAGGCTGAGGAAAATGAAGGAGAGTAGATGGGCAGGGAAGGTTTTCAGGTATTTGTATAGAAAAAGCGTCGACACGAAGTGGAGAAAAAGAACTAGGAGGCTCACCAGTAAATATACGGCTAGCAGCGTGGGCGACGTGGCAACAAGGAGCATTAAACGAAAAGTCAGAGAGGCGGAGAGGACTTATTGGATGACAGCGATGGAAAAGAAGCCGGCTCTCAGTGACTACCGAAAGGGAAAAAACGAAATAAGGAGGGAGAGGTTTTATGATAATTCAAGGGGAAGCGCTTTACTGTTTGAAGCAAGGTCGGGTTGCCTTAGAACGCGTAGCTATAAAGCGAGATTCTGTAACGAAGAAGAACAATGTACATGCTGTGGGGGGAACTAAGGAAACGATGGAACATGTACTGATTGAATGCGGTGATATCCACCCAGATATACGTGTGGGCACGAGTCTACATGAAGCCTTGGGTTTTAGGGACAACAATGGAAAGCTGAACACGTCCGCGATAGAAATAAGTAAGAGATGGTTAGAGTATTGGTGGCAGAAAAGTAGAGATAAAGGACAAAAATGAAGAATGGGGAAAAATAAGGTCATTCTGCCTTAAGAGGCAGAGAGATGGACCGTGAATTTATATTTTTCTTTGCTATAATAGCAGAGATTTAATCAATGTAGATAAGGCATTAAGCCAACATAAAAAGAAAGTTTTTTTTTTCGAGCCTGGTGGCAGACATGTCACCGCCCCGTTATAAAGGGGACGCTCATAGCATCCATCCATCCATCCTGATGGGCGCTGTCCCATAGACATGGATGACAGCGATGGAAAAGAAGCCGGCTCTCAGTAACTACCGAAAGGGAAAAAACGAAATAAGGAGGGAAATGTTTTATGATAATTCAAGGGGAAGCGCTTTAGTGTTTGAAGCAATGTCGGGTTGCCTTAGAACGCGTAGCTATAAGGCGAGATTCAGTAACGAAGAAGAACAATGTACATGCTGTGGGGGGAACTAAGGAAACGATGGAACATGTACTGATTGAATGTGGCGATATCCACCCAGATATACGTGTGGACACGAGTCTACATGAAGCCTTGGGTTTTAGGGACAACAATGGAAAGCTGAACACGTCCGCGATAGAAATAAGTAAGAGACGGTTAGAGTATTGGTGGCAGAAAAGTAGAGATAAAGTACAAAAATAAATAATGGGGAAAAATAAGGTCATTCTGCCTTAAGAGGCAGAGGGATGGACCGTGAGTTTATATTTTCTTTGGTAGAATAACATAGATTTAATCAACGTAGATAAGGCATTAGGCCAACAAAAAAAAAAAGAAAGTTTTCTTTCCCTATTTTTTTTTTCGAGCGTGGTGGCAGACATGTCACCGCCCCGTTATAAAGGGGACGCTCATAGCATCCATCCATCCATCCGTACAATATGGCGGTTGGGTGAAGGTACGCTAGATGGCGCTGGCGCTGCAGCTGCTCTCCGATTTTAGGGGTGCCCTCACCCTCTCCTCTCCTACGTTCCCCCCCCCCCTCTCTCGCCTCGCGACGCCGACGCAGGCAGCGTCTGCTAGCGAGTTTCTTGATTGAAAAAAACCGACTGCTCGCGCTGCACAACCGTTCACTGACCACCCCATATATATAAGTACTGGATTTCGACCTCCAAGGTAGCGCCTGTGTGAGATTTCTCCTGTGCGTGATTAAACAATAAAAATTCACAGCGTACATGTAAAATTAAAGTGAGCTGCAAGTCGCCATGACTCTCATCGACCCTTTAAGTATAAACGCGCCCGATCTCACGTCGTTGATGATGTACTGGGCAGAATTCACGGAAGATTCACGGTTTACCGATGAACCTCCGGAGCTTCGCCCACTCATCATCATTCACTCCGTGGATGTGCTGTGATTTTTTTTATCTTACGGCAAATCCGTAGTCATACCTGAAGAAACAGCTTGAGGTTCCGTTTGTGTAGCACTTGTTGACAGAGTTTTCTGTTCATTTGCTTGTGATGCCTCGTCGTGGTTTAGTAGCCGCACTTGAACAGATTTATCTGTGACATGACCCGGCTCACACGCTGGTTGTGGTGATGTTTTCACAGCTTCACCCGACTCGCAAGCCGGACCCGGTGATGCCTGATGCACTGGCTCCGCTGTGATGTCATGCTGAAATAAACCAACTTCTGTTGTTGCGAGTGATAACGCTAAAGGTTATTGCCGAGAAAAGAAATGAAAGCCCGCTTACATGATCTATTTCGCTAAAATTACTTGGTCCTGGCGTGTGCCCCATGCCATTGCCTCCGGAAAGCAGCCGTACAACAATCTGCAACAGTGTATATATGAAAACATGTGTTAGTGACACATACACAACAAAACGAGTACTTATGGGAACTATCAAAGCGAATACTTTTCAGACTTGTTTAAAAGTGATATAGTGTAACTTCTTTTAGTATTGCGTAATCGTCTGGTCTAAAGTTTTGTAGCGTTAGCTACACTGGCCTAGCCAAGCCCGTTTCGCGCGCCTCATCTAGAGCCGTGCTGCGCATGCGCGAGGATCAGTGATGTCACACAGCTGGCGTACCGAAGCCGGCACCTCCCGCGCACTCCGCCGCCGCCGCGCGCGACTCACCGCCGGTCCGCGCATTCCAGAGGAGTGACGTCGTAGCCGTGGTAGACGCACTGGCGCCGGCGCGCGCGCAGCTATTCGCGTTCGCTGTGCAGTCGCCGTCTGACACTGCGCTGGAGCCGCTGCGCTTCTGACTGGCGTTTGCCAGTGTGGTATAGCCATGGAGGAGAGCGCAAATGCTGCTCAACGGCGCAGAAGAGCGGAGAGGCTTGACTCATCGGATCCCGAAGTAGTTGCCTGGCAATTTGCGGTTGAGCGTAGGAAGAATGAACAGAATACTGTGTTGGGGCCATGGAGACGGCAGCGTGTTACTTCACTGATCAACGAGCCGTCTTTGTGGCAATAGAGAAGCAACCTGACGTTGAGCAAAAATAAATATACGTGTGCCACATAATACGTATACCGTGTGTGTGTCACTGGAGCAGCAGTAAGCATGATAATCAAGCTAATACTAGACAACCTAGACAAACAGGAAAGCTAAGAATAATCAGCTGAACCTTTGCTAACGCTACGTATATCCTGGCATAGCCGAGATAAGCCACTGCAACATTTTTTCTACCGCTGTTCTCAGCTGTCTTTCTGTGTGTGTGTGTGTGTGTGTGTGTGTGTGTGTGTGTGTGTGTGTGTGTGTGTGTGTGTGTGTGTGTGTGTGTGTGTGTGTGTGTGTGTGTGTGTGTGTGTGTGTGTGTGTGTGTGTGTGTGTGTGTGTGTGTGTGTGTGTGTGTGTGCGTGTGCGCTGAACACGTGAGCCCCCCCCTCGAAAAAAATTTCTGGCTACGCCACTTGTCAACTTATGTATGTTTTCTATGGTGATATAACCCGCTTACAGCAATGCGCGCATGCCGCATTATCGGTTATAACAATGAATTCTGACTGTTGTGTGTCCATGCCGAAAGGTAATGGATCGCGAAATCCTTGAAAAGAAAAAAGAAAACGAGAAATTCATGCTACTGAGTCCCCGCCCACAACCCCAAGTCCAAGGCCCAGCACTCATTCGGATTTGCGGTATGCTTCAACGCACGTCATTGTAGCTTTGCGGAAAAGCTGACTGAAAACGCAAAAAGAATTATCGAAATCTGTACACGGTAACGAAAGTTATTAGCCTTCAAATTTCAAAACCCCAGCAGACGACGAGGGAAAACGCCCCCCTTTCGCATTTCACTCTCCCACTGACGTCAAAGAGGCCGTTTCCAATCACAGCGCGCCTCTTATGGACAGATACCGGACGACTTGCCTCGTGGTCGTAGTGGTCGTCATTGTGCAGCGCTACTAGCGTCGTTTTAGGGGCGAAGCTCCTTATGCCGTGGGTCGTGCGTCCCTTGTAGTTTGTACGTAGTAGCCACCTCGTGATGATGATGACTCTGCCATCACGGCACACCACATGGAATGTACCCACTATGCGTCATAACGATGACGCTGATGACGATGACGATCGCGATGCCATACAACACATGGCATCGCGATATGGTCTCACATGCATATCGTTTGACCACATGCAACCAACCACCATCACGTCTTTGATTATGTACCTCCGGAGCTTCGCCCACTCATCATCATTCACTCCGCGGATATGCTGTGATTTTTTCAATTGGTTTTACATTTTAATATTTAAAAACATAAATCCTTCTGTATCTGAGGAAAGTGAAGAGTGCTATTTTAATTTTTAGCGCACAATAGTGGGGCCTGTCTGGGACAGTATGAATATTGCGCGCGACTTGTCGCGTTGAACCAATCAAAACGCACGGCCTATGCCGTCACTCCCACGGGGTGAAGCGTCATTTCCGATCACAAGAACAGACGATGTGTGTCGCTCTAGTCCGAAAACAGTGTGTTTTCTCCGTAGAAATAAAATTATAACACCTTTGTTTTTGGTGTAGCCACTCGCGCAACAATATCGGTGCATTCCAAAGTTCGAGAAGACGCGATGAAAACAACACGCCTAATTTGTGTCGCAGGGCCCCTTTAATGCACTTTCAGACATGCAATTTGAGTAAAAAGTTGAGATTTGGAAGAGTTTCAGCATCCAAAACTGCAGATGTCATAGATTGGCTCTATAAGGCTTGTGGTGGTCCCGTGAAAGCGTCTGAATATTCAAGCACGGCCGAAAAATTATCATCACTGATGTCTGTTGGCATATCCCATCTGATATTATAGATGTCTCACAACAGCCTGCCCTCCTTCTAGCTAGCTTTTTTTTTTCGTGCAACCCCTTGATAGCAATTATCGGTTATAACAATGAAATTTTCGTAGCACTCGAGTGTTTTTATAAGTGGGCTCGACCGTATTACTATTATTATTATCATTATTATTATTATTATTATTATTATGCGGTGGCTTTGGTCATCTTTCGTAAAACAATAAAACTCATAATTTCATTATCTTGAAACATCAAAGAAAGCTATAAAGAGGTATATCCAGATACAATATGAAAAACTGTCGTAGCAAGAATATGTCTTCAAGCTTAACATTTACACAACAAAAAAAAATGTGGGAGCATAGTAAGTCAATGTTCTCAAGAGAGACTACTCATCTCACAAAATTACACAGTATTCGAACCCAGCCGCTCAATTAAAGAACATGACAAGAACAAGCACATATGCAAGTTGGGAAGCATTTTTGCAACATTTCCACGCAAAAAATCAGGGTCACTCAAAAGGCGGACGAGTGCGCACTGCCAAAAGTCTCGAAAATTGTGGATGAGCTCCAACCCATACGCATTTACCACTGAACACTCACAAATGAATTTGAAGGACAAGAATTAAGCTGCGTCTCACATAAACCTGCCTCGTCAACGGAAAACATTATCATCAAGGACATAAAAGCAGTATTAGCCATACTTTACTTCAAGCACAAGTACCTTGTTCCTTTAACCCTCGCGAAAAGGAATAAAGACCAATATGTAAAAAATGCAAAGAACTAATACTGCAATATTTTAAATGCATGTTGAAACGACTGACGATCTGCTGAGTTTGTGTGTCATGACACAGCGCCGCGAAATAACACATCACTGAGAACCCACAAACACGCCGACACTCATCTGTAATTGTACTCAAATGCATGCGCGGAACATTTCAATCTGCGCACTTGAATAAAGTTTTGGCTTAGAGCCAGCATTTGCCGTTTCGTGTTCTCAGAGGTTTCGTCTAATTTCGATACAGCATTTCATTAATATGAATTCTAATTACATATTGAAATACAAGTACGCATAAATACTTCCATGGACGAACTGTACGATTTTCACATATACATCTGCATCACTCCTCAATTGGTTTTGGGAGTTGACTTATCAATGACTGCGTATATACGTGTAGCTCACCTAATTGTGACTCGATTTTCTGCAGATGTAAAATTTTTCGATGAGGCTGGCTTTCTGAACCTGCACTGAATACTGCAGCTTTTCTTCCTTTTAGCGCTGATTTAAGCCGGCTTTTTAAAATCAGATTTAAGAAATTAACTTTAACTAAGAGATTGCAGGAACTTTTTCAGTTTGGCTGTGAACTAGAATTCGGCTGACCGGAACATAGGCGAAGGCTTAATGGGGACAGTATGGAGCGGTATGCGGTGCACTCACAGTTATATACACTACACATTTTCACACAGTCGCGCAGTAAGAACGTACGCGGCTACGAACGGGTGAACATCTGGAAATGCCACGGTGCCAATACGAGTACATGAACCGCTCAAGCGCAATATGTATGTAAAACCTCGGTGATACGAATCCACGCGCTGACACGGTGCAACGCTCACGTGTGGTCAGGCCTTTACACCGTAAAGAGCGGCAGCCCGTACCCTCGCGAACGAAGCTCGCCTGCGGGCTGCTGCGCCATCTACCGCTTACATCGCAAACGCTGTCCGCCCAGCTGGCGCGCTCACGACACCAGGTAAACATTTCCAGCTGCGACACTACCTCTACTGCACTACATCTCTACATCTGATGCGGGAAACAACCTGACGGAACTCGCTCCGGACGACAAGCATCTCGACAGCCGTAACAAGCTGGGAACTCGACAAGCGCACCAAAATGTTGCGCGCAGCAAGTTGCACGCCGTGCGAATCTCCCTACAAAGATTTTACTCGTGCCGGGGACACCCTGCATGCTTACCTCAAATGAAGACGTCATCGACTGTTCGGTAAACGGAGCAGTGGGTACTTTATGAACGGCAATCGCTAGGTTCCCGTGCTACGCACTTCCTCAGGTTTCGCAGTAATGGAGCTGCATTTGGCGCAGCATTTCGAACTACACCAATCACAATCTTTTTTTCTAAGTGGGGCATATTAAGCTCCAACAGATGATATCTCACCATCCTGTTTTCGTCTCTTCGAGAATGCTGCCTTCGGAACAAAGATCGGGAATGCTTGGGAACAAAGATCGATGTTACCAAACGGTATACAAGCTGCAGATTTCACCGGAATTTATATTACACGGATTTGCGATGAACTCATGGACTGTCTCGACAATGTTTCGAGGAGAGAACAAAGGTTCACGAAGGCTCGAAATTACTTCCTCTCACAGTAGCAATCTACTGAGCAGCTCGTTTTTTCTCACATAAGAAGTTGTCAAGCGGTACTTACATCGTCTTGGCCGTCGGTACTCGTACAGCCGTGCGCAAAGTAAAATGCAGGCATTGTGATGCTACGAGACGAAGTTCTCCGTCCGGGACCTCTTCTTTGAAGTGTAAACCATAAACGTAGGTTCGGGACGTTGATGATCTAGAATAAGGACGACTGACGCGGAAAACCTGCACACGGTGACGGTGACAGCGCCCGGGACGCGTCTTTTACACTACGGCTCAGGTTAAACGCATTAAACGTACTACACCCATTCGCGTCTCATGGGCGCTGCCATCTTGGCATAAACCTAACAAAAATAAAACAAACGTTCCCAGCAGCATAAGGTCACGTGACTACCAGCGGCCAATAGTGGACGCAGCGTCGGTCCTGTGCACGGAGGTAGAATATGACAGATGGCCAAACGAGCGCCAGGAGCACGTCTCCCAACTGCTCGAGTTGCTCGCGCTGCCGCTAGGTTCGCGACGGGTTTCTGGGCCGAAAGACGCGCATCGCTAGCTTTCGCTGTGCTCTAGTTGTCCGGTTACTACAGATAATTTTGCTGCTCTAAAACGTTTTTCGTCTTTTTAACTGCTTGTAATGGCCGTCCACCAACTTCGCCGGCAAAATCAAGTGTACCAGGCTTTACGAAGCTTAAAATTTTCGAATAGGCGCGGGTAATCCCGATAAGACTGACACAAGTGCCGATCGCAAGGGATGGTTATGTATGTTTTTCGCAGTGCTATTCTGTCGTTCCAGACCATAGAGTTTCCTATAAATACACTAGAGGGAACTCTGGCGCTAGTGTCTGCGGGGGCTGCAACACAGGGCGCTTCAGCCAGCATGGGACTCATGCGTAGTACACAAATTTGCCTAGTCTTGCCTAGTCTTCGTTCTTTTGGCTGCGTGTGGCTTGAATTCGCTTTGCCGCAATACGAAGTTCAGCAAAGGTTTTGCAGTTACGCTTCACCGCCGTTACCTTTTTAGGCTCACGAATCCAAATACGCTCACGAAGTTCCCAACGGTCCATTCTTTTTTCCGAAAAAGAACGAAAGCGCAACAATAAACAAAGCCACAAGTGCGTTCGAAGCCCGCAAGCACGAAGACTAGGCAAATCCGTGTACTACCCATCATTCCCATGGTGGCTGAACGATCGCAGCGCCAGAGGCCCCTCTAGTTAATTTTAGGAAACTCTATGTTCCAGACCACAGGGTAAACTCCAGCTTCAATCTGTGGACCAGACCACAAAATAAACCACAACTTTAATTTGTGGACCACACAAAGTAGGCTCGTGCTGTGGAGCGTGTGACGACAACGCTGTACAGATTCGCTCCACAACCACCTCTCGCGACGACAGTTTCTCTCACGAATGGCAAGATTTGTTTGCCGTGATGTAAAAGGAACCGTACAAAGGAGGTTATTTATTTATTTATTTATTTATTTATTTATTTATTTATTTATTTATTTATTTATTTATTTATAATACCTCAAAGGCCCCTAAAGGAAGGGGTTTTACATTAGGGGTGGGCATATCTACAAAATCAGTTCTTCTATGATGTGTTTGAAGATGGCTAGGTCAGATTGAAGTACTGCCTCGGTGGGAAGGTCATTCCAGTCCCTTGATGTCAGGTTGAAGAATGAGGAGGCATGCGAGACAGTGTGAGCTTGAGGACGGTAAACGGTCGTCTCGTGGTTGGTCCTGCTTGAGTGGCGATGTGCGGGAACAATGAGATCGGCTTGGGGTGACTTGTGAAAGAACTTGTGAAAGAGAGAAAGGCGGGCGACTCGACGGCGTGATACAAGGCTGGGAAGGTTGGCTTGGGATTTGAGTTTCGACGAGCTAGAGTTGTAGCAATAGTCCGAAAAAATGAAACGAACGGCGCGGCTTTGTACTGATTCAATCATGATAATGTGGTTATGTCGGTGTGGGTCCCACAGGGCACATGCATATTCGAGCTTCTGTCTCACTAAGGAGCAGTAGGTTAGAAGTTTGACTGAGGGGGGGTGCTAATCGGATATTACGTCGCAGGAAACCAAGAACGCGATTAGCAGAATTTGTTATGCTGATTATGTGGGTGTGCCATGATAGGTCAGAAGTGAGATTAATTCCTAAATACCTGTAGGTGTTAACACCCGATATTAAAGAGCCACATATTATATAATCGCGAGCACGGTATGACTTCTTTCGATGAAAAGTGAGAAGGGAGGTTTTTGATGCGTTTAATGACATATATTCGGATAAAGGGTGCCTGCATCCATTGATGCGAGATCGAAAAAAGACGTGGTGCAGAATTGTATGCGCGAGAAGTTCGAAGTGCGAAGCCCACATTCAGCATGCTTTTTCTCACCTGTATGGTTATGAACTGAAGCAGCAAAAGGAAGGTGTGTTTAGTGTTGCAGAACCTCGCCGAAATCACTTGGATCGCTCGCTTGATTCGATGCCCATTTTACTTCGAATTTACTTCTCATGTATGAACGAATCTCACCCGATTTGCCTAGGACACTTCCGGTTTCGAGCAGTCCTTTAAATCGCCCGAAAAGCAGCGCTAACGACACCGCAAAAAAGAAAATAACAATAAGAAAGGACAGCATTGAAAACATTTTCTGGCCCTGACCCATCGAGTGCTGAACGTTTAAGTCACTTTCGCCGCAGTGCACTCGTGTCATGGAAAAAAAGCGCAATGAAGTTGGCCAGGCCTTCTGGTTGTCACGGGACACGGCACGTTTTGTACCTTAATTAAGCACGCGTGCATGCACCAGCATTAACGTCAACGTCTGAAAACTTTACTGAAACTTCTCAAAACGTGCTATATCCCGTGACACCTAGAGTTACATCTTGTTAACCTTGGTGCGCTTTTTCGCATCGCACTGATGTACTGCGGTAAAAGTGATGTTCCGCCCGTGATAGATTATTGTTAGAAAATTTTAGAAACGCCGTTCTTTGTTCTTATTATTCCCTTTTAGCGGTGGCGTTGGCGCTGTTTTTTTTTTTGTAAGATGTATTGCTGTGCCTATACAATCGGGAAGATTACCTGAAATTTGAGTCTCCCGTGCAAATCTTAGTGTACTTTTTTGCATGGCAGAAATGTACTGTGGTGAAAGTGATTGAAGTATCCCGCACACGATAGAGAAGGGCAACAAAATTTTGAAACAGCCGTCATTTGTTATTATTATGCGCCTGATTCCTTTTGCTGCTTCAATTCATAGCTACAAGTTCCTCCACTGCTGTTACAATAATAATCGCATGTGTCAGGCCAGTAAGCACGACAAAGGTAGGCTTCGCCTTCGCATTACGAACGTTTCACGCATATGCGTCTTCGATCTCGCATCACTGTACACCGATGCTTTATGTCCGCGGACATTACCTCCTTGGTCCGGACCCAGAACGGCAAGGGAATCTTGCGATTCGCGAGAGCAGCCGTCGACAAGAAAGAAGGGCACAGTACCTATTCTGTGGAGGTGACCACTGAGTAAACCACAGAGAAACTCCATGGAATAAACCACCTCAACCATCTCATGCGTCAGAGAAAACCGTCGCCACGAGAGGTGGGCAGTTTGGGCTACAGAAGCTACAGCCAGCGCGTGGTCCACAATATAAAGATGAGCTTTATGTGGTGGTCTGGTCGAAGGAATAAAATTGGTTGTCAGGTCGGCGGCGCTACTGCTGGCTGGTGAGCGCTCAACTGGGGCGCTGCGTGCTTCCCAGCGGTGTCGCAATTTGTTTCAAGTGTGCTTGTGGCTTGTTCTGTTTACAGCAAGGCTGTCTTTGTAGGGGTGAAACCAAAATTTGTCCGTCCTATTTACACAAGAACTCGTTCTCCGTATGTGCCACAGAAAGTGGGCAATCCCTATTCTATTATTGGAAAAAAAGAAAAACTCCAGGCCTGCGCGGAACGCGCAGCACAGCAACAGCGAAAGCTGGAAGAGCGGCCTTTTTAGAACCTTTTTTAAACACTCTTGGGGCAACTACTACAAGCCCACTTGCATGGTACCCACTACGCCATAAATCATGATAATTTTTGTGTGGTGGGGAAGCGTCTACTATGCCATTATTCGTCATTCTTCGGAAAAGCGTGGTGCCCGCTACAATCTTGTAATGAATTATGTGCACTTTGTTGATGCTGTGGCTGACGACGATGAAGAATTATCCCTCAGGCTTTTGTAATGGGTTAGAGCATTAAACGACCCACTCGTTACGCAATTCGCATTGTGTGACGCCTGGTTCTTACTTTACTGCTCTAAAACGCTTTACAACACACGTTAACGCGATTCCTTACCCGATATGAAGCCTGCGTAGGGTCAGTTTGCAACGCAGTTTCAAGCACCGGCGTAGCTCAGTGGTAGAGTGCTGGGCTGCCGCGCAGAGGGCCCGGGTTCGATTCCCAGTTTGTCATAGGTGTTTTTTATTTATTTAGTTTTTTTCATTATTTCGCGCGATAGTGGTTACGCACACCGGCGGCGGCGGCGGCGGCGGGGCAAAAACGGCCCTTGTTGTGATCTCATAACAGCTTTCGCTGTAAAAAGCCACCTAAACATCACCCAACGTTAGCGGCGCAATTACTGTTTCACGGTGGATACCCTCTGATGCTACATTTCAAAATTGAGAGCGAACACGGACTGTCCCAACGTGGGAGCCGCCTGCGTCAACCTGAGGGTTGATCTTCAGGACCTCAATAAAGTTTAACGTACCATACCGTATACGGGGACACAAGCCAAGAAGCTTGACACAGTACGAGCGCTGTCTGACAGTTGAAATTCATTGAAACAAAAACGAGCGCACGAAAAACCAACACCATGCACAAGAAACAACAGCACGACAACAACACCGTTTTTGCTTCAATGACCTTCAGTTGTCAAACAACACTTGTACTGCAGTGTCCTTCTCCTCGTGTTCTCCGTCATGTTCGCGCTGATTTTCCAAGTATGCATCGTTTCCAATTCACTCACCTCTATACATTACCTTACTGTGGTGCTATGGAAAATTAGCGCCGTGGAATGGAATAGAAAAGCTTTAAAGCCTTCAAAGTTTTTTTTTTTCTCGACCCATTTTTTTTTACTGCGCGACACAAAGCTCACCCTTCGTAGTGTTTGTAGT
Source organism: Rhipicephalus appendiculatus (assembly GCA_030522465.1). NCBI lineage: Eukaryota > Metazoa > Arthropoda > Arachnida > Ixodida > Ixodidae > Rhipicephalus > Rhipicephalus appendiculatus. The sequence goes on from JALIZH010000277.1 coordinate 38,970, forward strand.
TTACAAGCAGTATTTTTCGATCTGAAAGGCTCATGTACCTTTCCTCCAGCAACGCTGAGAAATGATAGCGATGCCGCCAGCCCTACTCGCGATTTTTGAAAGCTCTCGTCGTTCTGCTTTCGCAGGAGTTCCTGTAACTGTGCTTAACCACCTTTATTTCGAGCTTTTCGACCTTTTTTTGAATATAACAAGCTGCTACAATGAGATGATGTGGCAATATACACTTTCCCTGTATTTGTACCGTGTTTTGTGCGCCTGTGCCCAAGGTTGCCTGCGCCTGTGTTATGGGTGGGTGGCTTGTCCCAGCGTTGTTACTCTCTCTATACACGAGCCAAGCCAAGTCACCGAAAACGTCACTACGCATATGCACGGCCGCGCCGAGAGGCACTGCGCGTCATTTCTGAGACGAAGTGTGGGTAGCAAAATTATGTCGCTCAAAAATCTTAGCGACCTGGAAACTGCGTGCGCGGTTGCATGAGCACGCTGAAAAGTTGCTCAAGACGCGCTGACAAGCATGGGATCATACGTCACGCGAATGCAGCGCCGCCTTAATGCATAATACTAAAACAGGCCTATGTGTACATTTTCATGGAGTAATATTTTTAATTTAAAGGAACGAACAATATTTCAATACCAACAGAAAGATCCTCGACCGCGTACAGCAATCACCGGTCACGTGACAGAGTACATCGAATCGTTCTTGTTTTTGCCACCAGATGCGCCAAAGGGCATTTTTCGCGTCTTTCAATGAACAAATAAAAATATAAATCCACTTCTCACGAAAAAAAAAAACAGGGTTGGTTTGAGTCAATGCGACGGACAATCTTTCCATCAGTGGAGTCACCTCAGTTCATGTTCTGGGCAGTTGTCGGTGCGGGTCCGTCGGGTCGGGAGAGATAGGCCTAGCCTTTCCGCCATCCTTCCTTCATGCTTTCCGCCACGTCGTGGGCTGGACTGCATGCCCATATTTGGAATTCCGAATCCGGACTGCGTAGCACAGTATCCCACTTGGATAACGCAACGTCTTCGCCAACCCGTTACACGGGTTAACGCCAGAGCATATGCGTTCTAAGCTGGCAAAGTCTGAGCAAAGCGCGCGAGTGTTTGATGTCTGATTTTCGGGATAGATCCTGTGCAAGAGTGCGGGACTAGGCTATGCCCTGACCTGCAATAGTCTGAGTGTCAATTAGAGCACTGCACGGGCCGGCTTTTTCCGGCCCGGGCCCGGCCCGGCCCGAAAGCGCCATGCTCAGGCCCGCCCGAGCCCGGCCCGGTGTTTTTAAATACGGCCCGTACCCGGCCCGGGCCCGAAAGGTTTGGGCCTGGCCCGACCCGGCCCGGCCCATTTCAAAAAATTATTTTTTGAGCATAAACGAGGCGCTATCCAATCTTCGCTTATAGTGAAGATACCAGCCACGCACAAGATAGTTCCTGGACAGTGTTGTGAGAACTTATGACAATGTCACGATTTTCACTGGTACTGTGTTTACCATCGGTTAATTACGCCCGTAACACTTTTGCGATAGAATTGCAGGGGATATGAGGAGGCACAGCTGGCTGTTCATGCACGCAGCGCTAACCATGCAATGTTATTATTGCATTTCAAAGAACGACACCATACAGCGCCCACATAAAGTGGAAAAACAGCGGACATTTATAGGCGAGCTTACATTAATTGCTGACAAGCTGGGACTATTGAGTAAATAGAGCCGGACATATCCTGCAAACTTGGTTTATTGCGCAATGCAACGAGAGAGAGAAAAAAAACGTGCTCTAACTACTCCTGGGAGGGTTCGCCAGGCTGGGTCGCTTGTTCTGACTAAAGAAGAAAGAAAGCACACCTTTCTTGCATAACTTGTCACTCTCCTTAAACTCGACGTGTCCGAAAACAAATCGTGACGCAGGGGAGTCCAATAGTAAGGTCATATTACGGTTACCTAAAAATCTGTAGCAGGGCCAATTCAATATTTTTCTTAATTTCCTTACATAAAATTAAAACTAATAAATCCATCAGTCAATGAAACGAACTTTTATTTCTCCCAAATATATATAAGAGGATGGTGGAGAAAGAGCCGCATAAACTATAGCTTAACAAACCTGAAACGTGCAGCTCGCGAGCAAGTCGCACTTACGAGAACACATACGAATGCCTAGGTGCGTGTGCGTGTAGGCGCGGGATGCCTTCTAGCGCGGCCTTAGTAGAATATTCTTGATCTTTAACGAAGATACCCCGATTACCCCTCAGACACCCGTAGGGTCCCGTACTTTGACTAACTCGATATAACGAAACAAATTTCGAGATCCGTCCCGATTTAACAAACCTTTTTTTTTTCGGAAAATCAGATAGAGAATTGATCATTCTTTGTCTATTTTTAGATAACGCCCCAAAAGTTATTGATTGCGAGCAAACGGCAACATCGCGGAACACCTTTGTCCAATTTAAACTGCGTGGCCATTGCTAACAAAACGCAAGCAAGCCAAGATCACCGACTTCTTTGCTGGGAAATAAATATGTTGTCACCTGTGGCCCTTATTGTTGAGGTAACAGAGAGAGAAGCAACTTTATTGAGAGAAGCAATTTTATTTTAAGCTAACAATTTTTGTTGCTTCATACACCCTGGAGGTGGCGGTCGTTTCCTAAGGCCGCTATTTCATTTTTCGCGCCTTTACGCTACGCAAATATGACGCCATGGTAGCTTTCCGGATGCCGCTACACCATATAATCGAATGTACCGAATTAAGTAACCGCGAAATGCCGTCTTCGGTTTAACGACGTTTTCGATTTAACGAAATAATTCGCGGCTCCCCTCAAATTCGTTAAATCGAGTTTTAACTGTATTTGTGTGTTGCAACAGAAAAGTCACTACAAAGCGCAAGATTAATACGAAAGCGCGCGTGGTAACGTACGGCACCTTAGCACTGCGTCTTACAAAACAGGCGCTCGGTAAGACAGCTGGTAAAGAAAGCAAAAATGCAAAAAGAAAGAAAAAAGTGTACAAGGCGCGAAACCAATACCCATTCACAGCAATTCAGTCGGACGTATTAAACCGAAATGATGATGAATAAAAAGCAAACACCGACCAAATAAAAGTTTTAAAAGAAACGACGTTTCGGCTTCCATACGGAAGCCTTGTTCACAATGAACCGAAACGTCGTTTCTTTTAAAACTTTTATTTGGTCGGTGTTTGCTTTTTTACTCATCATGTTTCGTCCCGACCAGACGGGTTTCCGTCGAACTCTCGATTTTAAACCGAAATGAGGAAATTAGTGACCTGACGAAACACGACGACATTCTGTCTACAAACTTAAAATGAGTGTCCTGGACTTTCCTTTCGCACTGTACATCTGTGATAGTAAAGTTTTGTGACTGTAGTAGAGCGAAGAAAGCTTAAAAATAGCTAACTTACCTCAGAGTCAATTCCAGTTATGTCATCGACTGATGAAGTAGCCCTAGCAACTCATGAGGCTATGAAATCAAGCCCAGTTGAAGAGCCGGTGGTGCCGATGAACAGTGTAATCGACGTCAATAACGCTCAGTGACGCTGAGGTTTTCTTTATGTAACGAGCAGTTCACTTACAGAATTGCAGAACTACACTCGGCACCGTGCCTCTGGTTATCCACTTGGCCCCTTTTCAAATGTCGAGCCAGAGAGAGAGTGAGTTGATATTTCTGCAGGAATCACGTGACTCTCGTGAAGCGTGCGTCGATTGGCTTCCGTGATGAAGACGCTGCCGTGCGCGCCGTACAGTCGTCAGCAAGCTTAACACGAACGCTAAGCGGGGTGTCCTGAAATAGTTTGATTGACGCTAGCGCCGCGTAGCTTTGGGTTCTGTTGCCGAGATATGTTACCCATACATGCCGACATACTATCCAAGCATACCGAGGTATTATCTCGGCAACAGCGCCAAGCGCTTCGCGGCTGGCATCAGTCAAAGTAGTCCAGGTCACGCGTCGGAGCGTTCGTGTTAAGCTTGCTGACGTCTGTACATATCACGCGTTCGGCGTTCATCGCCGCTGCGGCGCCGTGGCTCGCCAACGGAGACGGGCGCCGTGGTGGCGCGGCGCCTACGCCTCCTCTCTCTGTCTATCCCCGGTCTTTTAAAATTCGTTGCGTTGGTTGCGTGTCTCGTAGTTTTGTGTTCGACCGAACATGCGTATCTTCGACCAGTCTACAGAGTCACGAAGGCGGAAGCAGGCGCGGCGGGCATGCGAGCGTAGCTGCATACTCGAAATGTTTCCCATGATACCGATGGGCACATCTTATATGCACTAATCTGGGCAGTGCACCGTTGCTTCACTCTTGCCGCAGTGCTGCTCAGCTATACCATTTCTTTTGATACACGGTACCCAAGTACGTGTTTCACTCAATATAATGGCGGGAACATATATGAGACAATATCCAGAAATTATATGTAACATACCGACGGAGGCAAAGCGTCTTGTATTGTGCGATTTCAGTGCACGCTAATGCACTTCAGGTGGTCTAAATTACCCGGAGCCTTCCACTGCAGCGTCTCAGATAGCGTGAATAGGTTCGGGACGCTAAATGCCCAAGAACAACAAAGCCAAACAGCATTACGCGCCATTGCCGACAGTGTATGAGAGTCGGGCCTGATACGGGCCTGACCCAGGCCAGGCCCGGCCCGGGCCCGAAGCTCATGGGCCCGAGCCCGGCCCGGGCCCGATCTAACAATTACTTACCCGGCCCGACCCGGCCCTGCGGGCCGGGCCGGGACCCAGGGCTTTCGGGCCGGCCCGGGCCCGTGCAGTGCCCTAGTGTCAATGCCTGAAGCCTGCTCAATTTAGTGTGCGGCGGCGGCGGCGGCGGCGGATACCTCCGCCGCCGCGGTTTACTGAGAAATTCCCCATAGCGATGTCGCAGATGTTCCGTGCAGGAAATTGTCAGCCGTCCTTTTTTGACGAATGGGAAAAAGGGAATCTGCGGGATATTTCAGGAAATTTCAAGAATGGTAAATTGTCTTAGTATGAGAATAATATAGCGGTCACAGTGATCAGCGCATTCGGCTTCTGCTATTGCTTAATATGTAGTAAGGTCTAGTTGGTGAGCCGCTATATTGATGAATTAACTCACAAAAGACGCTATCACGTATACGCATAAAATGGCGCATGGCGCTATGTGTTTGCGTCACTTTGTGTCGGCGGGCTTGTAGCAGTTGTGTGCTGCTTCACTAATTTCTGCACGTGTTCTGGCGCATGCGGCGCGAAAAGTTAGCCTTTGAAATTAGTTTCCGATAATTATATGGAGCGATTTCTTCTTCGCTCCGGGTGTTAGACTCAAAACTGGGGTATATGTACAATGTATTTACAGCACATGAATTACGAAGGCCGTGTTTTGTGTTGTGCATGAGCGCATGCGGGAGTCAGAATTTGAATACTCGCAATGAATACATGTCACACACATCCATTGTACATATATGTGCGTGCGTGCGTGTTTGTGTCCGCGCGCAGTGCTACTAATGTGCCGGGAGATATGCTGGGATTGTTTTCGAAGCATGCAGGGGAAAATGACCGAAATAGAAAATTTTGATATCCCGAAATGGGAATTCTTCGGCGTAGCACGGAACATCATTCAGTCATGTTCTGGATGCGACATTCTTAATTGTAGATGCGCTATCTTGTGAATGTAGGGAAGCGGGGCCATGCGGCTTTCAATATCTTTCTCACGGACTTCGCGTTTACTGGAATGTTTATTGATCCATCTCGCCACCATCTCACAAGATCTAGGGACCACATAATCTGGAAACCCCGCTTTTTGTAACCTCTGGATCTGAGCATGAACACTGCTCTGCACCTTGTGTACACATGACTTGGACACGGTCGCCCGTACCAAAGATGTACCCAGCCCATCTGTAATCACTTTGGAATGAGCTGATGTGTAAGGCGAACGAGGCTTTTGCGACCTGGGCGCGTACTGCCAGCACACATGCTCCGGGTAAATTGTTCAACATATAGGTCTAAAAATTGAAGGTTTGATTCCTGTGGCGGTTCTGTCGTAACGTGCACTTCCGCTCACTTTAAATATCTTTAGTATATCTCCCATCGTTTTGTTGACATTCCCTTCACAAAAGATAAGGTAATCGCCAACGTATCGCAATTCTTTGACCGTCAAACCTATCTAATCTGTCCTGAATCATCCTGTCGACATTAATTCAGAAAATATTACTAAGTACTGGTGCAACACGAGAGCCGATGCGAACAACGCTTTTTTGAAGAAATATTTGATTGTTAACGCCTACAAAAGTGGATTTTAAGTAAAACATCAGAAGTTCCATGAAGCTGTTCACTGACATCTTAGTCCTATTAATGAACTTGACCTCGTCATTGTCCTGCGTGATACACGACTTCACAGCGGTCATGAGCTCTTTTTGGGGCATGGCGTAAGATTACGATGATCCGCTTCTTGTGCCCAATTCAAAGGCTGGCGTGACGTTTATACAGGACAATAATCCGAAGAGATGCAATGGATTAAGAATAGATGTCGAAGACCTGTACTACGCCATTCCCCAAAAAGAGCTCATGACCGCTGTGAAGTCATGCATCATCACACAGGACAATAACGAGGTCAAGTTCATTGATAGGACTAAGATGTCAGTGAACAGTTGACTTCTGCAGTCATTGTTTTTCATTGTCTTATCTTGCATATGTGTTCTGCTGCAATTAATATTTATTTTGTGGTGTTTATTTCTAATTGTGTATGCAAGTGTCTGTGAAAAAGAAAAAAGGTGTTCCAGAAGCACAGCGTTTCATCAAGACGTGGCTGCGGAAGTCTGTTCCTCATTGGAGGCTGGGAAAGGCACTTCAGAGATGCATTCATAGTTTTGCAGCCCAATCGCTACCACCCTCAAAGCAGGGATCTGTGGCAGCCAGCGATGGTCGGCTTCCTGCTCAATCAGTTTTCAGGACCCTGGCCAGCCCACCATCATTACCTGATCTCTTGCCGCTGCCTGTTAATCAGCACCCTGCTCCTGCTGCCCTAGCCAGCTCTATGCCCATGGAGCCTTCCTGGGCTCCCCTACTTTGGGCTGTATTACTTAACAGCAGTAACTTGAAAAACTGAACTGAAAAATAAATGGTTTGACTTGTACTTTTATAAATAAAGTTATCTAAAACGTCTTCTAGTATTCTTATTTATAAATTGCTTGTGTGCAAGATATCTGCATCCAGCAGTTATTTTAGTCGATGTTTTTTTTAGCTAATACATGATGGAACAGCGTAGGGGACACTTGCCAGCAAGATTGTTATTGTTTTTATTGTTTATTTTCTACGTGTTACATGTCAAGGGATGGTACGGCTAAAGGCAGATTAAGACCCGTGCCACACGGGCACAGAAATTGACATTCGGCACTGAAGGAATTCAGTTCCCGAATGACATTTTTTCGGCTGAGCTGCTACACGTCCAAACTGAATGACATTTGACTTGATGATATCGATCACATTTTCTTCTGTAGTGAGCAATTGTAGAGTAGTAATAAAAAAATAAACATGCGTTTACAAGCTTGATATGCCTCCGAGAATAATTAAATGCAGAAATAAGCATATTACGCTGCCGTTAGCTTTAGCTCGTTGCTTTGTTTCACGACGTTGCAACCGACCGTAGCAGACTACTCGGATCCACAGCGTAAAAAAAGAAAATGGCGCCTGTCGCATTCAAAGTACAGCGTCTACCAGCTGAAGATGTTCGTCGAGTGATAAGTCTAAATAAAAGACGCGAAAAGTTTATTTCCAGCTGAATAGGATGTCATTTTACATAATTTAAGTACATCGCACTTCGTGAGCTGCGCCGTCGAGAGTATGCATTTCTAAGTCGAATGAGTTCTGGCGATGGCATTTGGTGACGAATGGCATTTGGGCGAATGCCATTTCGTTTTTCCATGTGGCACCGCGCAAATGGCATTAAATCTGAAGGCATTAGGAAGTAAATGCCATTTTCTCTGCCCGTGTGGCACGGGTATAACTGCCTGACAATGACCATACCACCCAAGCACTGTTCAACAGGGTTTTGAACATATCAGGAAATTATACAATAGAAAGCAGAAGCACTGGGAGAGAAAAACATTACAGTACTATTAGCAACAGTTGACGACACACATAAAGTAAATAGAGAATGAACGTGTGGAGGAAAGCACGCAGGTTAACTGGACTTCCTGCAGTTTTATTCCCTACATGTGGGGAGGTGAGTGAGCAGTGCAAGAAGAAAACACGTAAGTGGACGATTTAGAAGAATGGTGCAGTGTGTTTCTACAATAGGGCATGCAGCGGTCTGTCGCCTTCAAGTATACTACACCACAGAGCTCGGACAGGGGCTGCTCAGCTGCACGGCCAAGTTCTCGAGGTGTACTGGAAAGCCTACTGGCTAAAGAATACCAGTAGCAAAAGTTTCATATTAATAATGGTTGAATAGGGGCAAGCTAGTGGTAGCCAATATTTCTCGTGCAGCGAACATCGGCATAATAAAGGCATTTTATTGGCTACAATGTGGCCCTGGAACGGCCCGATGCTGGACGTAGATCGGCAACTACGTCGGCGATACGACGGTCCATCATCGGCATATCTAGAACGGTGCAGTGTTGGCTGCATATAGGCAAATACAACGGCAGAACGTCGGTCCGACGTCGGCATGAACACTGACCTGACGCCGGAAGAAGTTGCACTTGACAAAACTGCCGACTTCGGTCCAATGTCGGTGCTGATGTTTGGACCGAGATTGGACCAACGCCGGCGTGCTGCATGGGTCCTTTTATGTCCTTGGACTTACCCTTCTTTACTGAGTCAGCAATCTTTCCACTAAAGTTGCAAGCACCCTGCAACGGTGGCCTAGTGGTTATGGTGCTCGGCTGCTAACCCGAAGGTCGCGGGATGTTAAGGTGCCTATAGACGATTTTCGGCAGCGGAGCACGGACGCTGCCATGTTTGATCACGTGATCACGTGGTAGGAGCTTCTAACCCAAGCTGCTGGCGCTTACGGCACCACCCCTCGAGGTGGTGCCCCTTCCTTTCCTCCAACGTCTTTAACTGTCCCTTTCCCAACGACGCTCAGCCTCTCTTTCGCTATTTTAATCCCCCTAACACTGCACGGGATAGTTCAGGTGTCCTCTATCCAAAAATCTGACCTCCCCAACCCCCCTTGCTTCCCCAGCAATACGGGGTGGCAGCTTAACAAAGCCTTTTTCGCGGCGTAAAGGCAAGATGCTGGACTTCACACATCACTGACATATCTTTGCCAGAGCAGGTTGTGACAACGAAAAACATTTTTTAGGAGCGAAGCTCCTTATGCCGTGGGTCGTGCGTCCCTTGTTTGTAGTACGTAGTAGCCACCTGCGTGATGACGATGACGCTGCCATCACGGCACACCACATGGAATGTGGTGTGCCGTGATGACGATGACGATCGCGATGCCATACAACACATGGCATCGCGATATGGTCTCACATGCACATCGTTTGACCACATGTAACCAACCACCATCACGCCCTTGCCGTGGGTCGTGCGTCCCTTGTAGTTTGTAGTACGTAGTAGCCACCTGCGTAACCAGCAGTATCTCCCTGTGTGATGACGATGACGCTGCCATCACGGCACACCACATGGAATGTACCCACTATGCGTCATAACGATGACGCTGATGACGATGACGATCGCGATGCCATACAACACATGGCATCGCGATATGGTCTCACATGCATATCGTTTGACGACATGCAACCAACCACCATCACGTGTACCTCCGGAGCTTCGCCCACTCATCATCATTCACTCCGCGGATATGCTGTGATTTTAGGGGCGAAGCTCCTTATGCCGTGGGTCGTGCGTCCTATGTTTGTAGTAGCCACCTGCGTGATGACCATGACGCTGCCATCACGGCACACCACATGGAATGTGGTGTGCCGTGATGACGATGACGATCGCGAAGCCATACAACACATGGCATCGCGATATGGTCTCACATGCACATCGTTTGACCACATGCAACCAACCACCATCACGTCTTTGCCGTGCGTCTCTTGTAGTTTGTAGTACGTAGTAGCCACCTGCGTAAAAAGCAGTATCTTCCCTGTGTGATGACGATGACGCTGCCATCACGGCACACCACAAGGAATGTACCCACTATGCGTCATAACGATGACGCTGATGACGATGACGATCGCGATGCCATACAACACATGGCATCGCGATATGGTCTCACATGCATATCGTTTGACCACATGCAACCAACCACCATCACGTCTTTGATGATATACCTCCGGAGCTTCGCCCACTCATCATCATTCACTCCGCGGATATGCTGTGATTTTTCTTTTTTACGAGCGAAGCTCCTTATGCCGCAGGTGGGTCGTGCGTCCCATGTTTGTAGTACGTAGTAGCCACCTGCGTGATGACGATGACGCTGCCATCACGGCACACCACATGGAATGTGGTGTGCCGTGATGACGATGACGATCGCGATGCCATACAACACATGGCATCGCGAGGGGCGAAGCTCCTTATGCTTCGGCTGGCAGAAAACAGCCAACTCAGAACTGGCACGGACCGGGGGAATCCGACTGTCTAATGAAAACAAAGCATTGCGAGGGCCGTTTATCGGTGCTGACGCAATGTGATTTCTGCCCAGTGCTCTGAATGTCAAAGTGAAGAAATTCAAAAAAGCGCGGGTAAACGGCGGGAGTAACTATGAGAATGAGGCGCGCGCGCTCCGTGATTTTCATACCGCGGAACTACCGTGGCGCCCCCCAGCAAAGTATGCAGCTGTCGCACCACCTGTCGTGCGCGCCGCTCCGTAGAGGATTCCTTGAGGAGAGAACGAGGGGGGACCGCAGGAGAGGGGGGAGGGTATGAAAGTTCCGTGGTATGAAAATGACGGAGCGCGCCTCGTTCTCTCTCCTGTGCAGCGCCGCGATGAGCGCCCGGGCCGCTGCCGCGAAACGAGAGCGGCGACGTTTCTCCTGCTCAAGCTAACCATCTCCCCTCTGCTTCGCATCCATACATGGTTCCCTTTAGCGGGAGATGGGGAAGTTTTTTCCTAGAAAGACTTGGAAAGACTGGCCTACCTATATACAAAGTGTCTCTTGACGGATGTGGGGGGATGTGGAAACAACACTTCAGGACTTTTTCAGTATGTTTTCAGAAGAACCATTTTGCGGCCGGTTCGGTAGTGTAGGCTACGATATTATTTTGTATTACTACTCATTATTTACTTATTTTCAAGGAATTTACACGCATCAAAGGAAAACACCTCTGCGGCGTCTTGTGAATGGGTACTGCATCAAGAAACGAAGTCAAAACAATCACTGCTCGACTATGACAGTAAAACAAACTAAGCTTGTTGACTGAAATTCATTTATTTTACCAGTAAGTATTGACAACTGGTTATGAGCAAATCATTGTTAGGCCTCCGAGTGCGAGTAAACTGAAATAAAAGGCATTTTAAAGCAGTCAACACAACTCGATCACCCATGTTTGTAATATTCATCCAAAGTCCGACACACGTACTGAGCAGGGGCTTCGCGAATCGGGAGCACACAAGTTCAGCCAGGTAGTGCGGTGCTGATCTTCACCCATTGCTCATTGCGTAGGGCTGAATCTACTAATGCTGGTACAGCTATGCAATATAGATGCCAAGGGCCTTCGGAGATTTGGTGTCTACAGCAGTGCACAGTTAATAAACATCCTTAGCGTCTCCAGAACGTAAAGCAGTGCATTGACGTAAGTAGTCTAAAGGGTACAACATCTCGCGTCTGTCCTGCTGCCTGGTAGCTGTTGAAGCGACCGGCTGCTGGAACGTTGTTAGTTCCCAGCAGGAATCACAACCCATGCTTTCCCTTGCCACACGCGCGATGTAACCGTCCATATAAACAGTTGCTGTTATTTGCAGGGTTGCCAAGCTGGCCGACACAGTTTGCACTTTAAAGCACTTGAGGACGTCAGAGGCATCTTGTGGAGGATCAGATAGATCCTCGAGTATGGGGGGCTGCAGCAGGGAGCGCCTCGTTTGGTCTGGACTCTGGCTCGTGTAGGATGCTGCTGCCTTCAGGCGCGGCTACGATTTTAGCAGCTTCTCGAAGCCCGTGATCGCAAACCACACGTGCAGTGTGTCATGTGAGCCCAGTGATTGCCTCAGCATACCGAATAGGGACTCAATTGTAAGTTTCTCAATTCTAAGCACAAAGCAAAACTTTTCTTCTCAAGGCAAGTGCCGAATGCAATTAAGCGACCGTGGAGTAGGTTGTCAGGAGAAGCGCTTCGTAGTTTTTCGCAGTGAAAAAAACTTGTGTAGAAAAGACTGCAAAAAAGTAGCTACCTGGGCTGGTTGGTATTGCATTTTGAAAAGAAATATAGTTTCTTAGTGCGCAGAACGTTTTAGAAAGGAGTCAGATAGGAAAGAGCGCACACTTACAACCACTTTATTGCACAGGTTGGCGGGAATATATATACAATCAAGAGGGCGAGAGTATGACACACAGAAAAAGGGGGGGGAGGGGGGGGAGAGGAAATAATGGCGCATGCGCCAGAACGTCTTATTCAAACTTGATTTACATTCTAACTTAAAAGATACTTGTACTCATTGTCCAACAGGTTAACAGACGGGGCACTTACACACTCAGTTCCGGCCTTGCGTATCAAGAAAGCTTCATGTACTTCACGTGCCCTCTTGTCCCCATATCTCGCCATTACGCGGCATTCATCAAACATCGGGGTGCACCCACAATTGGCACAGTGACTTGCCAAGTGGCTGCCCACTGATCCGCGCATGAGATTTGCGTGCTCCCTAAGGCGATCGTTCAGACACCGCCCTGTCTGACCGATGTAGTATCGACCACATGATAAAGAAATGCGATACACAACGCCTATAACACATTCTACGAACATTTTTGTATGCCTCTTATTACACTGAACATTTGAAGATCCTTCGGAGTTGACTCTTTTGCACAGAGACCCTAGCTTGTTTTTTGCCGTGAAAACAACCTTCACCCCAGTTTTTTCAACAATCCTTTTTAAGCAGTGCGAAACTTTGTGCACATACGGTATGGCAGAAACTTTCGGCTTTGGCTCTTCCCGAGTTGCGTGCTTCGCATTCCTTCCGTGCTTCATTTCATTCAGAAGTGACTCTGCAATGCCTGAGAGCAATTGATCAGGAAAGCCGGCTTTCTTAAGCCTGTCAACCTGATTGCCAAAACTGTTCTCAACCTGGTGATGACAGGACCTTGACAATGACGCCATCATGCATGCCTTCGCAATTCCTCGCTTAACAAGCTTGGGGTGCGCTGAACTAAAAGGTAGCAGGGCTTTCTGGGAGCGGGGGGGCGTATTGCCAGCATACGTGTTCTGGCAGAAACAAAAGCTCCAGGTCTAAAAATCTAAGTTTGTTATTCTCAGGGAACTCCGTCGTCAGCTGCAGATTAGTCATGTTCTCAGAAAAAATGCTAAAAATCTCATCGGCGTTCTGCCTTGGGTCACACTGTTCTGCACGATAAATGACTAAAAAATCATCAACATATCGGAATACCTTAACGGTAGCTGTCTCAGCAAGGCTCGCTTGTATGCGTTTGTCATGACGAGCTAATAAAATATCACTTAGGACTGGAGCTAAACACGACCCAATGCACACGCCCTCTCTTTGAATGTACCATTTGTCATTTCTCGTGATGAACGTCGACTGCAAATAAAAGTTCAGAAGTTCAAGAAAGCTATCTACGTCAGTTCCACAAAGTTTACAAAATTCTTTCTCACCGTAGCGTTGGATGCAGTCTTTCACCTCCTCGCACAGAATGACCTGAGGTAAGGAGTAAAATGTGGTTGTAAGTGTGCGCTCTTTCCTATCTGACTCCTTTCTAAACGTTCTGCGCACTAAGAAACTATATTTCTTTTCAAAATTGTGTAGAAAATGACCTCTCTTAAGTTCTTCCACATACATCGGAAAGGTTCGTTCTGATGGAAGTGTTTAAAGAAAAGAACATGTTAAAGAAAAGAATATGTACAAGCTTTCTACGCCGGTCTGGACGGTGGTTTAAAACAAGGTTTCGCAGCCCAGATTTGTGAATTGGTACATTTGCCCTTTTCCAATCAAAAGGTAGCGGACACTTCAATATTTTGTAACTGGGTGCGCACGTGATGAATATAAAGCATTCGGTATTTCGTCTGGGTCACTACCTTTTGTAGAGTATAATTTTTTAATGGCTCGGATGCCAAGCAAATTCGAAACGCCTTTTTTTTTCCCGTGGAAATACCATAAAGTTAGGAATATTTGGGAGCGTGTGTGCGCAAGTAGAAAATACCGATGCAAAAAATGAGATAAAGCATTCGGCTTCCTGGGCAATGTTGTTCAGAAACACGCTGTTTTCACGAATAGTCAGCATTGCAAGAAAATCTGTTATATTTTGTTTTGAACAAGTGCCAGAGTTCTTCTGGGAGATATTTTATTCCCAAATCTAGGGTTGCAAATTGAATGGCCTTTGCCTTTCTTATGGCATCATTCAATTCAGCTGCAAGTGGTTGGTTGGTTGGTTGGTTCCTTATTGTTTTGGCGCAACCCACCTCGGGGGATAGGCCATGAAATCGGACGGTGTCATGCTTAAGAAACTAATTCACATTACTGGAGGAAAGGGTTGAAAATGAATTGCATTACAGATTAGTATTCTTGTAATTTTCTTTTGCCTCTCCCTCAGGTCTTCTTCTTCAATTTATTGGACGCATTCTGTAGCCTGCGAATTAATCTTTGCACATCTTTTGTGAACAAAGGCTTACTTTTGCTGCCGCAAGCGATCAACAGCCATGAAGAGACATGTTGCCTACGTAATACAAACGACTCATTTTTAAACCTCAAGCACATATCTCTACATCAGACGTATCTGACAGTGTCGCGAAAACGTCGTTGTAAAGGTCAAATGCTACTCTTATCGTAAAAGTATTTGCCGTCTAACATATTTCGTATGCTACGCTATCTGTAACTTCAACATGACATAGGTTCAGCCCGAAAACCACAGCGCTATGTAAACTTATAGCGTGTGACACTACTGTGTGCTGGTCGTCAGGAGGCAAACAACTAAGAAACAAATGAAGCCCATCATTTACTCACGGCGGGTTGCAAAACAAGTTGACTGAGTAAAAAGCAGCTACACATTTTCAAAATTACTTTCCCGCACCCCTATTAATGCGACGATTATTACGTCCTTGAACCCAATCGATTTCAAGAAGGTTCTGATTACCTCCAAGTATTACGTGATCCTTATTTGCTGCCTCAACTTCCGCATTCAAGTAATAATAATAATATCTGGGGTTTTACGTCCCAAAACCACGATATGATTATGAGAGACGCCGTAGTGGAGGGCTCCGGAAATTTTGACCATCTGGTGTTCTTTAACGTGCACTGACATCGCACAGTACACGGGCCTCAACCATTTCGCCTCCACCGAAATGCGACCGCCGCGGCCGGGATCGAACCCGCGACCTTCGGGTCAGCAGCCGAGCACCCTAACCACTGATCCACCGTGGCTGACATTCCGCATTCAAGTCATACATTACTTTAACCTGTCTACCCGGTGGCCTATAAAAAAAGAAATAAACGCTGTCTTTTCATTTTGCAACTGCAGCTTCACCCAGACTAATTCGTTTGTTTGCGCGTAAATTTACCATTTCACAGACATGTAGAAACCATCGCCGTCCTTACCCCTTACCCTTATTTCTCCGATAAACCATAAATCTTACGGGAAATAAATGGGGCAGCGCTGGAACGAAGACAAAGACGAGAAAAGACAGGACATGCGCTGTACTCACAACTAAAATTTTTATTGGAAAAAACGCCACTTATATATACAGCATCGTCCAAATCATGTCATCAAAGGTGCCACGTGAACCACTTCAGGGCGATATCAGCCGGAAACCGCGTCATGGAAATCATACACAGCATAAAAAATTTAAAAAATTATACAATGGATAAAAACG
This sequence comes from Rhipicephalus appendiculatus, assembly GCA_030522465.1. Taxonomy (NCBI): domain Eukaryota; kingdom Metazoa; phylum Arthropoda; class Arachnida; order Ixodida; family Ixodidae; genus Rhipicephalus; species Rhipicephalus appendiculatus. The sequence goes on from JALIZH010000277.1 coordinate 54,925, forward strand.
GTACGATGTAGCCCTATACTATACACGTGTGCATGAGATACTCTAATTCTTTAGATGAAAGGTCAATAGAAGCTTGACTGATGCATTTCTCTTTTAATCTATTGATATGAAAACCTTCTATTATTTCGCGCTGCCCCATATAATTTATCATGAACCCTAACCAACTAGCCCACCTTTCTGTTATTTTATGGGAAATACTTCGCACTGACTAATTTCAGTGTTGTACCACGCCTCGGATCCACGTACATCAGAAGTATTAGTTATATAACACGATTAGCGACGTCACCGACCTTATTTGCACTGCTTGTGCAATTCGAAAGCAGCGCGTTCAGTATGGCACTGCCGTTTCTATTTCAGCATGATTGTATTATCAAACCTAACGCCTCATCATGAGCTATTTTTTTTTATTCTTAAAGGGCCAGTAAACAACCCCGAGGTCCGAAAATTGTAATGAAGAGTTCACTGAAGCCATAGCGCTGAAAAGACAGGGACCACAGAAAGAGGACGTCCCGTCCTCTTTCTGTGGTCCCTGTCTTTTCAGCGCTATGGCTTCAGTGAACGTTACAAACCAACTAGCCCAAAAGTCTGTTCTCTTGGATGTAATGAAGATAAATATGCGCAGTTTTGCTATGTGAACATGCTGCTATAATAAGGAGGTTACAGGCGTTAGAACATCCGTTTCAGCTGGTTTCCAATTTTCGCGCGGCCTCGCCACCCTTCTCCGCCATAGGTAGGGGAAGGCGTAGCCCGTCGTGGTGACTCCACCCACTTCGGCACGACATCAGAGATTCGTCATCGGCGCGCAGCCAACGGCCGAGCAGGGCTTTCCCCACATGAGCAAGTGTCATAGCGGAGCGGGGAGGAGGCGTCCGCGATGCGAGCACTGTTCCCCTAGCGGTAAAGTAGCGAGACGCGTCTTTATCTCGGAGGCTTTCGTTCTGGCAATACCGCTTCTCCCGGTAGTCTCGGGCTTTACAAAACGGCAGAGGGCATCACAGGAAAATGAAAAGGCGGACTGCGCGGCCAAAACTGCGTCACCACAGCGCCAAGGCGCCAATTCGTAGGGCAAAGAACCAATAGACGAGCTCAGTGCCACGTCAAGTCGCCGATCGGCGACTTTGCGTCACTGCGCGTACAAGGAGGATTGGTCAGGCGTAGGAAAGAAGCGCGGGAATTGTTTTTCGAAATGGAGGGTCTGTGCGGCGCGCAGCGCTGTAATATTCGGAAAACGTAATCGCCGCGGTCTACCATACGAATTAGCGAGCTTGTTTGGGGGGCTGTAAAAAAAAAGTCGCAGCCTGTTTACTGGCCAAAAAGGGAAATCTGGGCTAGTTGGGTGTAGTTCATTTTGATCAGCTCACAGCGCAACATAAAACGAAGACGTAGAAGAAGAATGTGACTCAGCGCTGGTGTTGTCACATTCTTCTTCTACGTCTTCGTCTTATGTTGCGCTGTGAGCTGATCAAAATGTTTACTGGCCCTTTAACGCAAGTCAGTACACCCTTCACATTTACGGCTTATTTTCATGTTGACGAGACATGTGGTCTCTGAGGTGCTGCTGCCGTGAAAAAGAAGCATTGCAGTGGACACAGGAGTAGGGACGCTCTCCTGTGTGAACGCGCATGTGTATCACAAGGCTATTCTTCCACAAAAAGGATGCATTGCAGTGAACACAGGAGAAGCGGGACGTTCTCCTGAGTGAGAGCGCATGTGCTGAGCGAGGTAGCCTTTAGTAGCAAACGATGCATTGCAGTGTACACAGGAAAAGGGACGCTCTCCGCTGTGAGTGAGGATGTGTTTCACGAGGTGGCCTTTCTGCTTAAAGGATGCTTTGCAGTGAACACAAGAGAAGGGACGCTCTCCCGTGTGAGAGCGCATATGTGCACCAAGGCTGGATATCTGCGAAAACGATGCATGACAGTGGTTACAGGAGTAGGGACGCTCTCCTGTGTGAGTGCGTATATGCTCAGTGAGGTGGCGTTTAGCCATAAACGATGCATTGCAGTGGACACAGGAAAAGGGACGCTCTCCTGTGTGAGTGCGTATGTGGTCAGTGAGGGTGCCTTTGCGTGAAAAGGATGCATTACAGTGGACACAGGAAAAGGGCCGCTCTCCTGTGTGGGTGCGCATGTGCGATACCAGCTTGGAGTTGTGAGCGAATGCAGCGGGACACAAGTGGCACTGCAAGGGGGGCTCGCCCATATGTTTCTGAACGTGTCTGTCCATAGGTGACTTGTCCAGGGTCACATAGGTGCACTGTTGGCAGGAATCCAGTTGACCTTCGTACAGATGCCAATGAAGAAGACTGCATCAGGGCCGCAAAAGACAAGGGTCCTGTAACCAATCGAGATAACACAAAGGCTATGCAGATTATGTGTCGTACACTACATGGAACTGGAGTGAAGCAGCAGGCAATACAGCAGGCTCTGCTTCTAAGTGAAGCAGATGATCCCCTTGTCTCACCAAAACCAAAGCTACTCCCGTAACCACACTGCCCCAACCCAGCACATTTCACGAAAATTGCAATTTGCTGCAAATGAATACTGTGCCGGTGCCAAATGCCTTTTAATGTGCACAAATGAACACTCACGCATTAAATGACTTATTGGGGCTTTCTTGCATAGAATTATCGATAGAACACGGCACAGCATAAGTGCCCCTCCACGTTCCAACACCCGAAACATATGAAATAAAATATGAGTGAGAGAAGTGAATATGAATCCATTTCGAAAATATAAAGAAGCGAAATATTTATGAGGCTTACGATGGCGTCATGGTTTCAACACAAGTGTAAGATGGTAAATGATTTTTATGAAGAGGCAGTTGCAATGCCCTCCTGGCAATATTCACAGCATGCAATTTTTTCATTGCTAATTAATTAGCAGGAATGGACACACTTGCAACAGCACACAGAGCAATGTTAAAGACAGCACAAAAAACACAGCGCACTCAACCATACTTTTACCCTTGGCACCAATCAGGTTAGACAATCCTCAATTACATTTTTTAGTACTGCAATATTGAGCAACTACGACGTCAGTAACCAAATTTAAGCAACTAGTTATTTTTCCAAGAAGGTAAGCTCTCTATACCAAAGGACAATACAAATATGAACACTGATCTGGCATTAATTATAGATTTGAACATCTGAGGTAGTGTGATGCAGCAACATATGGGCCTAAACACCCTTATCACTGAAAAAGAAACGTGAAAAATAAAATGTACCAGTCAGGGAACGTGCAATCACAGTTGACATCAGCATAGAAGGCGCACGCGCACGCAAGACCATACACACAACAGGGCGAATGGTAAAATATCTCATGAACTCTGCGACGCGCTTTTTTTTTCGCGCTACACAGCCTTAAAGTGACCATCTCCTATATTTAGCCATAGTGTCTTAAGCCTCCGGTTCAGTGCCGGTGGGGATATTCCTGTCCTCTATAAGTGAGCACTAAACAAGAAGAGAATAGGCGTAAATTTATGGTATGCTTGTAGATATCCCTAAAAAAGAGACATCTTTTAATCTAAACTCGCCTAGGAACCAACGACTTTTTTATCAGCGAGTCCCAGTTATCATCTGGTACGCTGTTGTATGGGCCATGGGTGTTCCTAAAGGGGTGTTTTACCTAGAACATCACCCCTGAAATGTTATGTGGGGAGGGAAAACACCTTTACATCCTAATTATGCAAATTTTGGTTCGCCAAAGGGTGTTTTGCCTGCTTGAAACCCCCTATATGGTGCAAAGTGGTTTACAGTGTTGGATATCTGAAGCGTGTTATTATAAATTCGCAGTGGGAAATACAATGGAGATGTATTGCTGCGCAAAATCACCTGAGAAGTTTAAGAGCCGCATCTCCTCTGCAATGAACATTTCTCTTGAACTCCTACCTGAGATCGGAAACACACGCCACTAGAGAACAGCTGTTCGGCTTTGCGAAGCGATGCGCCTCGTGCAGCTGCCGTCCAGATGAGTTTTGAAGCGCGCAGAGCTCCGATATTGCGTTCTCGTCGATTTCTGGCAGCACAGTGAGGTTCACTGACCGTTCGGCGCTGGATGACGAAAGAAAAATGCCGTATTTTCTCGGTCCGAAAGCTCCGCAAACGAGAGCGGTTCAGCCTCTGCGTGGCCTCTCCTTACAGAGACGCTAGCAGACGATTCCGCGACGGTGCCCGACACAACATGGCCGGACGCTGGCCAGTGTTGCTAGAGCAGAAAGCATTATGAATATCCCCTATTCGCTAGTTGGCAGGAACTTGCGCTCCTCTGAAGAACACGGAAAGAACGTATTTCACCCCTGTCCACTTTCTTAAAGGGCCCTGAAACGGTTATTTGAAGCTTTGTCAGCGTTTAGACTAGAGCATCATCGAACCATTGGCACCACAAATTTGGCGGCACGCCGTGTAACAAGGCGGCTACGGACAATTATATCTACCCTCCTTCTCCCCTGCCTTGCCTCCTCAACTCATGAGACACGCTGGCATCGCTGGCGATCGCAGACTCGTGAGCACACTCGACGATTTGAGCTTCGCCCAGTGATCACCTCCAGTTACGCCGACAGGTTGCGTGCATCTCGGAGACCATAACCCCAGTGCGCCCGGCAGCACGCACGCCATCTGGCAACAGAGACATCGCGGAGTGGTTGATATCTGCTCCGACAGGTGCCGCCGTGCCAGCCAATTTTTCGTGCGCGCACACCGCAGCCCCAATGACGTCGCCAGCAGCCCCAATGACGTCGTGCGGACACTGCATGTCGTACTCGCAAGGGGCGGTTGAAAACGCGGGCTCAGCCGCAGTGATCTGCAGCGATTCGCAGCTTTATAGCGTTGTAATAAATTACACAGTGTAAGCAGAGAGCTTGAATTAGTCTGTAAATGAGCCTTAGGACTTGTTCTACTGGCCCAATGTGTTTGTACAAAATCGTCAAAACCGTTTCAGGGTCCCTTTAAGAGGAGCGCTATCGTTACTTTAACTTCAAATCTCGCATACACATAAAAACCGTTAGGAACCGTTACGCAAGATTTTTTTTTCGTTCCGGAACAGAAACGGAACGGGAACTTTTCGCGATGGAAGGAAACTAAAACCGAAACGAAGAACATTTCGTTCCGACAGCCTGCCATAAATTCGTATCCCTAAAACGTTCCCAGTCAAAGGCCATGAAAATATCCTGTAAGCACGCAGTGAACAGCATTGGGGATATCGTGTCTCCCTGCCTTACTGCCAGCTTTATTGGAATTTTGTCGCTTTCTTCATGGAGGATTACGATGGCTGCGGAGATCCTGTACATTTTTTCAGTATATTTACATATACTGATTCCCTGATTCCTCAGTGCCTAAATGACTGCTGAGATTTCGAGAGAATCAAATGCTTTCTCGTAATCAATGAAGGCTACATATTGGGGTTGGCTATGTTGGGCACATTTCTCTACAAAGTGATTGATAGCGTGCATGTGGTCGATTGTCGAGTGGCCTGTACGAAATTCTGCTGGGTCTTTTGGTTGATTGTATTTTAAGGAGCTCCTAATTCTATTAGCGAGCACATTTGTAAATAGCTTGCAGACAATGGACAGTAAGCTCGTCGGCCTGTAATTTTTCAAGTCCCTGACATCCCCTTTGTTAAGTATTAAGATGATGATGGCATTCATCCAAGATTCTGATACCGTCACCATCAATAGACACTTCATATAAAGGGTGGTCACTTTTTTTACCAGAATCTGTACATTATCACTCAAAATCTGATGTAAGCTCATGCTCACAAGCGGCGTTGCTTCTTTGCACTTCCTCCAAGGTTTATTTACTCTGTATTTTCTGTAGAACCCCTTGAGCAGCAAAATCTGTCAACCGTCTTTCAAAATCTGATGCAAGCTGATCCTCACCAGCGGCTTTGCCTCTTTGCATTCCCAAAGGCTTTTTTTTCTTTTTGTTACTCTGTAGAATTCCTCAGCTACTTTAAGCTTTAAGCATCTTAATGGGTGGTGTCGTTGCCTTCTTTGTCTCTTAGTCCATACATCAGGTTTTTGCCTATGCTCAGTATTCTCTTCAATGATTTTTCGTCTGTTCTTTACAGCATGTTGAATTCTCTCAATATCGCAACATCTTACGTCGGCTACCGTACGCCTTTTGACTGACTTCGAAAGCTCTGACAGTTCTATTTTGCCTGTTGGGTTTGAGGCCTTCCTTCCTCGGCGTTTAATCTTACTGAGGTACGTCTTTCGTCCCCTGGGAGAGTTTGCTAGTGTTCTGTCTAACGGCCACACCTCCAACTTCAATGGTATCAATTTTAGAAATGCCAGAGGGGAGTTATTCGTAGAGTTCGCAGAACAGCCAATATTCATGAATCTTGAATACCTTCTACCGAAATTTGGATGGAGAACCGGAAGATGACGTCGAGGAGCCCCAATGGCGAAACTTAGTATGAAATAGACTTCATACTGTGCGGAGACTCTGGCATCGTGCTGGACGTGGAAGTGCCTTGGTAAGCTATGATGTAGTGACCATAGGATGGTAAAGGTTTCGAATTTGTTGGTGGGAATGTCGCTACGTGCATGTGCAATTTTACATCCTTCGTTAAGCCGTTGCTGATATAACTGGATGTTCACGAACTCGTAGCCTTTCATTATTTTTCTGTTTTTCAGCCATAAGGGTGTTATTTAAAGACGTTATCAAGCCCTCTTAAAGGGGCCCTACAACACACTTTCAGCATGGCCAGAAAACGCTGTCTACTGGCAGTCGAGACTCCCTGGAACACGTGAGCCAATCATTATAGCGTAGAATGCAGGCCTGCAATTTACAATTATTTATTAAAGTCAGCCAGAAATAGCTGCTTCTTCTTTCGACCAATGATGCCATAAATCCAAATGACCACGCCATAGGCCCAAAGTCACGGCCATTGTCTGATTGGAGCACCGTCAGCTGCAGCCGCTGATGGATGCCGCCAAGTTGCCGAGCGCACGTTAAGGATCACATTGAAAGTAAGCCGTGCGTTCGAAGAAAAAAAAGAGTGCTCAAGGTGACGACGTGCGCTGACGAAGGGGCGTGTGCTCTTGTTCCCTCGTCATCACCCCTTGCGTAGCTTTCAGCCCTCTCGCATGGTACGAAAGGAGAAGGAAAGCGGTAAAAGCATGGGGCAAATCCCTCTCTTGCTGCGCTCGTACTTGACGGATTCTGAAAATTTTTGCTGCAGTCGATTCGTCAGACAAAATCCTTTAACGAAGCCATTCGATGATTAGTTGGGAAAGTGTCGCATGGCCCCTTTAAAGGTCTAAAACGGTTCACTGGGGAGGCATTCACATGCCCCACACTAAGCTTCAGCTAAACGAGCAGTGCATCTTCTGTGTTGCTACGGGGCGCCAGAGATGAACACCATAGGGAAGAAGACGTTTAGTGATATATTTATTTATTTATTTACAATACTGCTACTCTCTTTTGAGAGCATGGCAGTTGGGCAGTACAATGATTTTTTTTACAAAAATTCAAACAATAAGAAACATAGTTCAAAGCAAACACTTACAAGCATAACAAGAGGACATGAATAGCGCCAATACAACAGAAGAATGCAGAACTTAAATAATACTCTTACTTAACATATAAAATGACTACAAAAACACAATGAAAGTCCTAAATATTATACAATGCTCAGATCAAGCTGAATGCAAAAAAAAAGAGGAAAAAATATGACGCTTTGATGAAGACTGGACTAATGTAATTACGATAACATTAGTATCGGGACTGAAAACGTATAAAAAAGTATAAAAACGTATAAAACGTATAAAAAAAACGAAAAGAACTTGAATTGTAAACACTGAGAGCTTGTTTAAACAACGGCTAAACTATCGTTAAATGAAGGTGTGAACAAAAAAAAAAAGGGCAAAAAGGAAAAAAAAAACGATACATAGCTTCTCTTATGCGCGCACAGTTTTTTCTATTTGTGCAGTAAATTCTGATAGTGATTCTGTGTTGGTGATAGCAGCGTCAAGTTGGTTCCATTCTGATATTGCGAGCGGGAAGAATGAATACTTAAATGTGTCGTTTTTACATATGTATTCTGTCAATGTGTGCGCATGCTTATTACGTGTTTGTCGAGTCTGGGAAAATGATATGTATTTGTACGTATCTATCTTGTAGTTGTTTTTGAGTAGCTGGAACAGAAATTTTAAACGAGCGTGTTTCGCTCTTGTGGACAGTGTTTGTAAGCCGGACTGGATTAAAAGATGTGTTGGCGAATCTGAGCGTCTGTATTTGTTGTGGATGAACCTCGCAGCTTTCCTTTGTATTGCTTCCAGTTTGCCTATGTTAGTCTGTGTATGCAGAAACCACACTGTGTTAGCATATTCGAGAACAGGCCTTACAAATGATGTGTAGGCCAACAGCTTCGTTGACGTTGTTGAGAGCGCTAGACTTCGTTTTAAGAAAAATAGTTTACGTAGTGCCTTCGAAGTAATATTATCGATGTGTTTGTCCCATTTGAGATCAGAAGTGAGTGTAACTCCTAGATATTTATGCTCTTCAACTTTATTAAGTGGAGTGCCATTAATTGCGTATGTGTAGTTGGATGGTTTTGTTTTTCTGCTTACTGTCAATATCCCTGATTTCTGTATGTTTATTTTCATCTGCCATTTAGAGCACCAATTAGCTAACACGGCTAGAGAGTCGTTGAGCTTAATATGGTCGTTATAATGATTAATCTGTTTATAATGACACAGTCGTCCGCAAATAGTTTTATATTGCAAGCAACATTATCAGTAATATCATTAATGTAGATTAGGAAGAGCAGAGGCCCAAGTACCGAGCCTTGAGGAACTCCGGATGTCACTGCAACTGTGTTAGAAGACATTTGTTCGTAGAGTACAAATTGTGATCGGCTAAATAAGAAACCTTTTATCCAGGCAGAAAGTTCTCCTGTTCCAAAAACACTTTCTATTTTAGCTATTAATTTGCTGTGACATACACAGTCAAAAGCCTTAGACAGGTCGAGTAGAATTAAGTCAGTTTGACCACGGATGTTAACTGTAGCAGCAAGGTCGTGAACTAGTTCACTAAGTTGGGTAACTGTCGACAAGCCACTTCGAAAACCATGTTGGTTGGGAGAGAAAAAATTAATGTGCTCTAGGAATAATGTCATGTGTTTTAAGATTATGTGTTCGAGGAGTTTACATGATGTGCTGGTCAATGAGATAGGTCTGAAATTTGGGGGTAGCGATGCGTCTCCTCCTTTGTGTATCGGTATCACTTTTGCGATTTTCCAATCGTTAGGCAGTTGTGAAGTCGTGAGTGATTTTCGGAAAATGATACCTAGATATTGGCTACACCACCCTGCATATCTTTTGAGGAAACTGTTAGGTATATCGTCGGGGCCACTACCTTTTTTGGGGTCGAGTTTTAGCAGCAGGTTGAAAATACCAGCATCAGCGATGTCTATTTTGTCGATTTTTGTATTATGTTGCTGTATAATTGGCGGAATAATGTTATCATCAACAGTAAACACTGATCGAAAAAAATCGTTATATGCGTTGGCCTTTACAGTTTTTTGTTCGGGGAGGAGATGCGATGTTGTTGTTTTATTGGTACGAAAGTGATTCCAGAACCTGCGGGGATTATTAACAAGAAAGGTAGGTAGTGTTACGTCGAAATAACGCTGTTTAGCAAGTTTAGCTTTAAGCTTGAATTCCGCGATGGCATCCGGTAGCTTCCGAATTCTTGATACTCCCCCGCCTTCCGTTTTTATTGCTCTGCGTAACCTTTTCAAACGTCGCTTTGCCTGAATATTTTCGCGCGTGATCCATGGATTATTTTTTTGTGGACGCTTGATTTTTGTTGGTACGTAATGAGTGATACAAAAAAGTACAACTGATTTGAAGAGAAGCCAAAGGGAATCGACATCTACTGAGGTATTCGAACCCATTTCGGAGAAATGCTGAAATTCGTGAGCGAGATGAGTTTGTATGGTATCGTCGTCAGCGTTTTCGAAGTCTGTTACAACGGATGCAGAAGAATGTGTGGTTATGATATCTCCAAGAGGGACGACGCACACTGGTACGTCATGGTCAGATATTCCACAGGCTACATCGACTCTTATGCGGTTTATGTCGAAGTGGTCGCTGAAAAATATTAGATCAAGTATGTTCTGAGTTACTCCATGCGAGCGAGTAGGGTGTGAAACGACCTGATGAAGATTGAAGGTGAGCATGAGGTCAAATAATATGTCCGAGGCTGATGACGAATAGGACAAACTATCCCAGTTAATGTCTGGAAGATTAAAATCCCCCATGAGTACAACACGGGAACCAGACGCATGACGTTGCATGTAATCATAAATTGCACTTATAGAATCATCACCCGAATTTGGGCTTCGATAAACACAACCTATGCATATGCTAGTACCATCACAAAGTAGCTTACAAAAAACTGCTTCGGCATTTTGTACCTCTGGAAGGGCCACAAAAGAAAGGCCTTTTTTTATCAATATTGCCACCCCACCACCACGTGTGAGGCGATCTTTCCGGATAACTGAATAACTGGGCGGTGCAAACTCATGATCGAATACATCGGGCGTGAGCCACGTTTCTGTTACGGCTGCTAAGTGAGGTTCATGATCAATGATCAAATTTTCAAGTGCTTCAGGCTTATTAATCACGCTTCGAGCGTTCACCGTGAGAAGTGTTAGCTCGCCAATTTTGCAGCGCGACGAGTAGTAGCTCCCTTTTTTGTTTGGTCACTGGGTGCGTTCGTCACCTTCGCTGTACGCGCAGTTTCTAATCCAGCGTGTTTTTTTTTCGAAAGGTACCTTATCATCCTTTTCGTGGCTCCAAACATAGGCGCGATTATTTATATATAGCTTGTCAAAAACTAAAGACACTTTTTCTTTATTTTCTCGGTCTGCCTTTGCACTGTTCCAAAGTTTCCTTCGAATGTCACGTACTGGTCTCGAAAAGTCTTCTCCGATAGATAGGCCTGTATCTCGAAGTTTATATCCCCGCTTTAGAATTGAAGATTTGTCTCTTGAGTCTAGGAGCTTGAAAATTACCGGCCTAGTTTTGTTTGATTCAGCTCTACCAATCCGATGTATGCGTTCGACTGCTACTGATTTTAATTCTAGTGTGTCTTCAATTATGTTTTTGTTCACTGCACGTTCAAGAGTCAAGGGTGTCTCTCCTTCCGCCTCCGGAAAGCCATATATTATCAGGTTATCTCGCCTGCTACGGTTCTCTAGATCATCAATTTTTTCTTGCATAGATCTGATTACCATATTCATATTTGCTATTTGTTCTTGAAAAGAATCCACTTTTTCTTCTAGGCTTGTGAGCAAGTCTAGTTTCTTGTCAATTTTGGTCAGGCGGTTTTCCTTTATTTCTTTTATATCCGCAGCTATTTCCTTTAATTGTTGACTGATATCTGGGCCTGGATTCGTCTCAACGTCTCCGCCGAGTAATAAGAGTTTAAGTGTCGGTACAGCATGGTCAATCACAACAGCACATAGCCGCGGGCACGGCAGCACAAATAAGAAAGGGTCGTTTGAACGGATACACTTTCCATATCGTTTTCTCACCTGTAGGATGAAGACAAACGGATTGTTAGCCAGTATAAAACAGCGCTAAAAGACGGGACGAAGAAAGGACACAAACCACGGCGCTGGAAATCATGAACCAACCAGCCCAAATGCGTACCCTATTGCGGATTGTTAGGTGGCCGCATTCCGTGAGTCGAATATATCGAATAGACTGGGCTCTCCATCTTGTATGCCTGCCTTCGAGTGATGAAAATACATTATAATATGTGGGGTTTTAAGTCCCAAAACCACGATATGATTATGAGGGACGCCGTAGTGGAGGGTTCCGGAAACTCTGACCATGTGGTGTTCTTTAACGTGCACTGACATCGCACAGTACACGGGCCTCTACCATTTCGCCTCTATCGAAATGCGACCGCCGTGGCCGGGACCGAACCCGCGACCTTCGGGTCAGCAGCCGAGAATCCTAGCCACTGATCCACCGAAGGCGGACATGTAAATACATCGTAAATATATTCTTAAACGTCTTTTCTCCACGTGACAGTATATTTCTCAGGAATTTATCTATAGAAGGCAGCTCTGCACCAATATAACTTGACGTCTGAACACGTGACGCACATGACATACAATGCGAGTGAAAGAAGTTAACATGAAACAAAATGGAAAACAAAGAAAGAAAACATCTTCAAAGGTAATCACAGCAGAATCCCATCCATGCGTTCTCGTTTCGTACGATTTCGTGGCCCAAGATTCGCAATATCGTTATCAAGCAAAATAACGCGATATCTCAGTGCATTTGGATATCACAATTTTTCTGGACAGTATGTTTTTTTACAGCACAGCTGTTAAGGTCGTAGTTGGCCACGTGTGGTAGATAGAAAACTATCATCATCATGAACCGACACGCGCCATCTTCTTTTTCTACTACACCACCTTCTTTTCTTCCACTTATGCTTCGCTACCAGACGTGCGCCGATTTGTCCGACGAGGGATGCGATAACTTGATGGGCAAGAGCACAACTACAGAGAGAGAGAGAGAAATAGAAGGAAAGACGAATTCGCGGAAAAAATTGGTTTGAGCAGCGGAACTTTATACGAGGGACAAAAAGAAAGCAACACAAGGACGTCTTACGAGAACGGATAACTGGGCTAGTTTGTGGGAATCCATGTTAAGGCAGCTAGCGCAAAGAAACACGGACACAAGCGAGGAATAAGTACACGGTACAACCGCTATCCCGTGTACTTATTCTAGCGCTTGTCCCGTGCACTTATTCCTCGCTTGTGTCCGTGTTTCTTTGCGCTACCTGCCTTAACAAGGACGTCACTGTCCGTGTCTGTCTTCCATTTGTCCAACGTATTAAGTTCCGCTGCCCAAACCAATGTTCTATGAACCAGCTAGCTTCGGGGAATACCGTTCAGAAAAAAAAAGCGCCAAGGCGATATTAGAACTCGCATACATACGATTCGAATGCGAGCGAGCGTCCCATCCACTCGGCTATCGAGACACTCTTTTTCTTCAATGCATAGGAATGGCGCCATCGAACCTTGTCAGCAATTCCAATAGAGTTCATCGCTTTAGAGTTACACTCACAAGCACACACGCAGAAAACACAAATAATTTCACTCGGTTGCAAGGAGTCTTCAAAACTCCGGTAAACAAATACAAGCGTCCAGAAGTCCAAGCTACTCCGGAACCGGGTGAAAAGTCTCGGCAACACTACGCACATTAGCTGCTGCTTCTCGAGAGACAGACCTTGTCGAGCGACATGGCTCAGCATGTCTGTCAATCATGAGGCTTTTCCCTAACGAATAAATCCCTAGCAACATGATTAAATCGTACGGTGCAGTTTTGTTCATGCTCTTTTCAACGGGATGAGCCTAATACCATAAGATGTAATTGGAAAATATGTTCTGGTGGTTCTCTTAAGAATGTCCCAGAAATAAATTCATCACGGCAATGAATAAAACAATGCTCGATTGTTTCAGGCTCTTTCCTTAGCCTTTAATTCACAGTCCAGGGCCCACATATGCCTTTTTCATGAAGCCATGTCCTTACGGGTAAAGTGGAGGAGTGCAGCTCAAAGAAAAACGTTTTCGCTGCTGGCGATGTGCACATTTTACTAATACGGAAGAACTCATCATGACCAGAATGAGATGAATATTGCTGTCGGTGAGGAGGTTCGGTGAAAAGGGTGCTCACAAGTGCAACGTTCTGTCCACGTTGTATAAGTACTTTAACATGAGTCTGGCTTTCAAAAACTGGATAGTATCGGCAATTTCTATGAAGAAGCCCCATAAATGCGATTTTTCAGCATCTCTTGCCGTGAAGAAAAGAAGCGGCAGATGGTCAGTAAGACGGTTACGGAGAAGAGGCGGGTGGCAGACATCTCTAACCCGTTCGCTAACGTTCACGAGCATAATCGCCATGAGATTTTGTATCAAAACGACCGATGACGACTATATCGTTATGATAGAATTAAAAGGACACCGACCGTGAAAAAACACGGAAAAATATTTTTTCGTGTTTTTTTCATGATCATTTTCCTTTTAATTTTATCAAGTTACTTCCTCACCAGACGGGCTTCCGTCAAAACCGCGACTTCATACTCGTCGTCAACGACAAGTGGCCCCACACGGAACCAATGAAATGCTCATCATACTTGTGCTTCTTGATGCTAGATCGCCGCACTTGTCCACGCTGGGCCATTTGTCTCTCGGCTTTCATTACATTGCAATCTTTCATTGTATTACCATGCGGTGAAGCCGCATTCGAGTTATCTTTTTTTTACACGACTAGTAAAATACAGGATTCGCATTGAATTGAAACCGAGCGACCGACTGACCAACGGGGAAGGCAACACCGGCTGTGAGAAGAGCCCGAAGCGATGGAAGGCATACGCCATCGACGACCACGCGTAAATCTATTAGAAGTGAGAACGCTTGGTTTCAGCGCGAGTTTCTGTCCCTAGAGTTTGGACATCTGTGCCGTGTCCGTGGCTGTCTGTGGTTTAACTCGAACCTATCTGCGCTGAGACACAACGTATAAACAACCAATAGCATCACCCAGCCAAAGCCTAGAAACAACCTAGAAGCAATTAACCCAGAAACAACCCTCATACCTAGCTAAGACCTCGAAACAACCTAGAAGGCAACCAGATTAACCTTCATAATCGTCCAGCTTCCCCGTGTCAAGCGTTTCGCGCCTTAGTGCAAGCTTCGCCATGTTTTTCCTCGCTATCCAGAAGCTCAGACGGAGTCCACATATATTTCTGTAGTTACTTTTTAAATGCGGCTCTTATTTGCTGTGTCCCTGTGCATATGGAACCACATGATTCGATCTGCAATATCAGCTGGGAGAGCGCATATCGCTTTTCATTCCCAAGAGCTCTTTTCGTGGGTTCATCTTCAGAGAAACGAGGAACGCATTAGATGGACTGACAACTGATTTTTGTCCGACCCATTTTTTTTACGGCGCGACAGAAAGCTCACCCTTCGTAGTGTTTAGTAGCTGCAGTATTTAATCCCAAAAGCACGCGTAGTTATTTTACAAGTAATATGTTTCGATCTGAAAGGCTCTAAACAAAGGTGTACCTTTCCTCCAGCAACGCTGAGAACTGATAGCGATGCCGCCAGCCCTTCTAGCGATGTGTGAAAGCTGTCGTCGTTCTCCTTTCGCAGGAGTTCCTGTAACTGTGCTTAACCACTTTTATTTTGAGCTTTTGAACTATTTTTGAAAATAACAAACTCCTACAATGAGATGATGTGGCATTGTACACCTTTCCGTGTATTTATACCGCATTGTGTGCGCCTGCGCCCAAGGTTACCCGCGCCTGTGTCATGGGTGGCTTGTCCAGGCGTCGTTACTCTCTCGATGCACGAGCCAAGCCAAGTCACCGAAAACGTCACTACGCATATGCACGGCCACGCCGAGTAGCTGTGCGCGTCATTTCTGAGACGAAGCGTAGGTAGCAAAATTATGTCGCTCAAAAATCTTAGCCACCTGGAAACTGCGTGCACGGTTGCATGAGCACGCGGAAAAGTTTCTCAAGACGCGCTGACGAGCATGGGATCATTACGTCACGCGAAGGCAGTGCCACTCTAATGCATACTACTAACGCAGGCCTATATGTACATTTTAACGCGATAGCGTTAAAGAGCTCGTTTCACAGAAATTCCGGCGTCAGCGTCGGTGTCGTTGGTTGTGAGCGAAAAATTATCAGCTTGTCCGTGACCAAAAAATCGAGAAAGATGCAAATAAAATAAATAATAAAAATTTCCGGGTCCGAGTGAGGATCGAACCCGGGCCGTCTGCGTGGAAAGCAGGTGTTCTACCACACAGCCACGCCTCTGCTTGGAAATACTGTGAAAATAACTTCCTCTGCTTGGAAATGCAGTGAAAATAACTTTCATGCTTCGCAAACGCAAGCGTCCTTTATATAGGCGTCGCAATATAACATGTAATATCCCAGGAATACTGCGTGGTACAAGCGTACATTGCCATCGGGCGTCAGAATATGTGACTATCATAACAATTTCGTAGTTTAAAGCCGGCCACCCATTACAAACGGCACACAACTTACTGCGCGTATTCCCTTAACACCACGTACTGGGTGCATAGCAAGTATGCACTAAGTGGTTGAAGTAGGAACTGGGGACAGGATATCGCTATCGCGTTCAACTCTTAAAGGCGAAGATTAAGGGTCCCCCCAATTTTTTATGAAGTAATATCTTTTAATATAAAGAAACGAACACTATTTGAATACTAACAAAAAAAATCGTTGACCGCGTACAGGAATCAACGGTCACATGCCCGGGTACATCGATTCGTTCATGTTTCTGCCGCCAGAGGCAACACAGGTCATTTTTCGCGACTTTCAATGAAGAAATAACCATATAAATCCACCTCTCACGAAAAAAGCAGGGTCGGTTTGAGTCAATGCGACGGACAATATTTCCATCAGTGGAGTCATCTCATTTCATGTTCTGGGCAGTTGTCGGTCCCTTTAACAAATCATTGCCCCTGTGTATGCTTCCGTGTCATGTTTCTGTGTTAGCATTCAAACTATATTTCATCCGCATACCACCACGGCTCCTGGCTTTCAAAAGCATACGGCTTAGTAAGTAAGTCAAGAACAGAGCATAGCCTTGCATTGTATAGCACAGCCAGGTGGTCGGAAAGGGAAAAGAGGGCGAGCAGGAGAGATGTGAGGGTCAGGAGGAGAGAAATGAGGATGAAAGAACTAGAACAGAGAAAGAGAGAGAACTAGAAAAATAGAAACAACTACAGAGACGGGGAAGAAACAGAAAAAGATGGAAGGCGGGAGACACAGAAACAAGTAGACACAGAGAGAAAGATACATAAATCAACATACACAAAAAAAAAAGAAAAAAAAAGAAAGCATGCCATGCATGTATAGTACAGTATAGCAACTAATAGCGAAAGTTGGGCTAGTTGGTGGTTCATGCTTGGGATGTAAAAACAGCGCAAAATATAGACAAGGACTGACGAAGAGACGACACGGCGCTGAACTCGGAACTAAACTTTATTGGAAGGCACACGCACATATATCAATCAGTCGACCTAGTCACGTGGCACACCAAAGGCGTCTGCGCAGCAGAGCAAACAGGGTACGAAAAAAGGCCTAATCATTGTGAACAGCAACACGTGTATAATAACCGAAAAAAAAAACAACACACATCTTCATACTTGCCAAAAACATGCGCAACAGTCCATAACAAACTAATAATTACTTTAACATGGCAGCGCTGAACCCAGGTACCGAACCTCCTTTTCACCAAGGGCCACAGACGGCTTACTTACACACCTTTCCCCCTCCCTTTCAATGAAAAAAGCCTCCATCACTTCCCTAGTGCATTTGTCCCGATGGCCAAACAAACAAGTGCCTTCATCTGCCATAGGTTGGCAGCCACACTCTCTACAATGAGCTGGCAAGTGCAACCCGCCAGCAGCCGTTAATGAGGTTAAGTGTTCCCTTAGTCTCACGTTAATGCACCGCCCGGTTTGTTCTATATAAACCCCCCCCGCATGACAATGGCAACTTATATACAACACACGATTTACACTGAACATATCTATTTTTTCTCTTCTCCGGACAGAACGAGCAGGTCTTGCGTGAAGCCGAAAACCATAAACTTAATTCCCCGTTCCGAGCCATTATATCAGAAAAAGGAACTTGGCTGTCTGAGATGTCGACTTACTTGCAGATGCACCTGGAAGCCCTCAATGTAGTCGACCCTTTTATAGTAAAGAACTCTGAAGGTGTAGTAGATTTTCTCAGAACTAATAACCCGGGTTCATGTTCGGCATTCAGCATCGACATTGAGGACATGTTTTACTCTTTACCGCATGTTGAACTTCTGCAGAGTGTTAAATCTTGTGTGGTTGAGGACAATAATGAAGTTAAGTTCGTTAACAGTTGTGGCGTTTCCTTGGAAAGCTTTCTGGAATTGCTAACGTTTTACTTGCGGTCCATGTGTGTGGAGTGGAAAGGGGGCTTTTATGTCCAAAAATCTGGTGTTTGCATCGGATCTAGGGTGGCACCAATTTTAAGCAATATTTCCCTGGGTCAAGTCGACAGGTCTGTTGCCGAAAAGTTGAACAATCTGTCCTGCCACATTTTTCGGTATGTCGATGATTTCTTTATTGTA
Organism: Rhipicephalus appendiculatus; assembly: GCA_030522465.1. Taxonomy (NCBI): domain Eukaryota; kingdom Metazoa; phylum Arthropoda; class Arachnida; order Ixodida; family Ixodidae; genus Rhipicephalus; species Rhipicephalus appendiculatus. The sequence continues at coordinate 73,098 of JALIZH010000277.1, forward strand.
ATTAAAACCGACAGTCAGCATAGCACGAGAGCTGACATATTAAACATTTTTAAGGATTCTGGCCATGGGCTAAAGTTCACCTACGAGCTGCCTGAAAAAGGAGAGCTTCAGTTTCTAGATATTAGACTGCGGTTTCACGAGGAACATTTGTGTTGGCTGTACAAGCCCCGATCCGTAAAGGGTATCTTGCCGTTTACCTCAGGCCATTCTAAGATAGTCAAGTCCGGCATTATTTATGCTGCGCTGCGGGCTGCGCTCCAGAAAACGTGCACGCATGTGTTGAAAGAAAGTTTTCTGAGCCAGGTTGAGAGGCTGAAGTCGGCGGGCTACCCCGATACGGAAATCTTGAGGAGTTGTCAAAAGCTAATCAAGTGGGTCAAAGGCGTAAGTGATACGCATAGGAGAACAGAGCGCGTGCGCAATGAAAAGAAACCGGTTGTGGTACCCTACGTGCACAAGTTTTCACATTGCTTGAAAAATGCGGCCAGTAGGTACGGGGTAGGTGTAGTGATGTCCGCTCCCAATAAAATGTCCTCTAGTTGCTCCCGCTTGCATAAAAGAAGTTCGGCTTCACGCAAGACCTGCTCGTTCTGTCCGGAGAAGAGAAAAAAATAGATATGTTCAGTGTAAATCGTGTGTTGTATATAAGTTGCCATTGTCATGCGGGGGGGGCTTATATAGGACAAACCGGGCGGTGCATTAACGTGAGACTAAGGGAACACTTAACCTCATTAACGGCTGCTGGCGGGTTGCACTTGCCAGCTCATTGTAGAGAGTGTGGCTGCCAACCTATGGCAGATGAAGCCACTTGTTTGTTTGGCCATCGGGACAAATGCACTAGGGAAGTGATGGAGGCTTTTTTCATTAAAAGGGAGGGGGAAAGGTGTGTAAGTAAGCCGTCTGTGGCCCTTGGTGAAAAGGAGGTTCGGTACCTGGGTTCAGCGCTGCCATGTTAAAGTGATTATTAGTTTGTTATGGACTGTTGCGCATGTTTTTGGCAAGTATGAAGATGTGTGTTGTTGTTTTTTTCGGTTATTATACACGTGTTGCTGTTCACAATGATTAGGCCTTTTTCGTACCCTGTTTGCTTCTGCTGCGCAGACGCCTTTGGTGTGCCACGTGACTAGGTCGACTGATTGATATATGTGCGTGTGCCTTCCAATAAAGTTTAGTTGCGAGTTCAGCGCCGTGTCGTCTCTTCGTCAGTCTTTGTCTATATTTTGCGCTGTTTTTACATCCCAAACAGTATTCGCCTCGTGTGCGACCGATGGCGGCGCTGCGAACGGCGCTCCGGTGACGCAAGGGCGGGGATTCGGCTTTTGTCGTCTGCTACACTCTGGCTAAAACAGCAGCATTTTTATTATAGTTCGCTCGCGTCGCACGGCGTTCCTCGACTACTAGCTGCATTTTCTTCTAATGATATTTATTGAGATGACTGCCAGCATTACATGAGTTTAAGAAACATTAACATTTAACATATCTTCTGTATACCGACAGCCATCGCGGTCAGGTTCATGCCCCCAAGTTCGTAGCGTCGCTCACTGGGCTGAATGGCGTTGAAATAGCTTACGTGAAAGCGCGAACGCCCCGCCAAGTGAGTTAAAGAGAATCTCCGCTGCTTTGAAATCGCAGCGCGATCAATTTTGCGGCTTATTCGCAAAAATCAGCGTTGTGTAAACAGACTTGAGATGAACGAAAACTCACGCTCCACTCCCAATTGTAATCATGTGGACTTGTGCAGACACGACAGCCGACAAAATGAAATCGATAAGTTCATCGACCAGCGGGTTATTGCGGACCAATAGCATAGATTGGGCGAGCTGGATGCAAATAAGATCGCTCGGAATGAAACGCCAGCAGTGGTGCGCGTGGTACAGTTCGACTCTTATGATTAGAGATACATACGTTCATGAGCCGCATTCATGTTTTCAATCACGCAGTGCTGCCTACTCGACTGTGCGAGCCTGCCAATGGTAATGACAGTATGGCGCGCACTATATTTCTAATGCTTGGGCAACGCGATCCGCTGCAGTGTTCGCGTTTCACTTGACACCGATAGTACAGCTTCGTAAACATTAGGAAAAATCGGCGAATGTGTCCAGGAAGAGGAGAAAGAGAGCTCTTTCCCACCATTCTTTTGGCCCCTGTGGCTGATTATTGTGATTCTTTACCGTGATGTAACAAGATAGAACATTTTAAGGTGGGAGCCTTAGATTCCACATAAATTGCGAAAATTGACCGTCGGCGTCCCGCGTCGCCAGCGTCAACACGAGTGATGCGAAAATTTATCACATGATCACGTCATCTTGTCATCGCAAACCGACAAAATTTGTGACGTCATAACGTCATGTCACATGATTACGTCATCACATGACATCGTCGCTTTGCATTGCCTCCGTGATTGGTGGGCCGATCTCGGAGGCGATGCAAAACCAGGTGATGTGTAGAAAGCTTCAATGCAAAACCACGTTACGTCCAGAAAGCATTCGGAGTGGGGCGGTGAAGGAACAATACATCGACTCAAGAAAAAGATGGCTTTCGCCTTCGGGTCAACTTAGGCAAATGCATAAGGAACTCGAGTCTCTTTAGTACAGTGATCGCACCAAGCCACATCAGGAGTCGACCGTTGAGAGTGATTTACAGTATTTTATTGCAAATACATCTTTCGATGCGAAAGCTTTATATTTATCAACGTTAGTATGATTGCACTCTGTTCAGCATATTTTCAGACCACCGTGAACGAGTGAACAAACGTCGATTTATTAACGTAAGGATTAAAATATGTTGCAAAAAAAAAATAGAACAAAAACAAAAGAAAATCACTCCGGACAACCTACCGATATTTCATATCCCCGTCGTGCATCCCCTTTAGACTCACCCTGTTTATTTCGTGTTTCAATTTAAAGTACTTACGACGCGCTTACACAGCAGCTGCTAAAAATGTGTATTTAATCAAACTTTGTTGCCGGTAACGCCACTTAATTTATTTGAATGACATCACACGTCGTTTGTCATGCTCCGAACGTATGAATTGAATCGAAGGAGCAGGCTTGGCAACCGAACACGCGCAGCACGCGGTATACATTTATTGCACTTTAACGCAGACATGGAAGCTGAAGCCCGAACGCTGACGTCAGTTATCGAAAACGGGCAGGAAAGTCATTTTGAGTGCGCCACGGCCATAGCACAGTCGCGAAAAGAAAAATTCACCATAGAAGCAGATGTACACATGGATGGCTAGCAGACGACAACAGGAGCAATCGACACAGAACGTGCTCCTGACGGCAACTCCGCTCGATTTCGCTGTGCATTTTGCTTCACCATTCAGTACAAATTGCTTTATCAACTCGCCCACCAATGTTTCAATAACTCGAGCGCGATAGACAGGCTGGCAGCGTCGAGCAGCCTTCACGTAGCGAACGCGCGCGCGAAGAGCTGCATCCGAGTCCTCTCCCTGACGTCACACGCGAGAGGGCGCCACTCAAAGATCTCGAGGCGAATAGCAAGTATAGTTTGCCGGTGGGGTAGAAAAGCCACCATCTTTATGAACCAGCACGCGGTCTCTTCGTTATCTCCTTCATCTTCGTCCTCTTCTGCTTATAGTCCACCAGTTCCACTGTGACCCAGCTTTGCGAGACTTTGTGGAAGCCGCGCTAATTTTTGTCGCCATGTAGAAATGAAGTTCTAGTGTATATTACTGCAGCTGTGTGTGGTAACAAATGCACGAACATTTTTTGCGAATAGCACAAAGATGTAAGCAAAATCAGCAGTTTAAACATATCTAGGTAATGTCCTTATACAGGTCGATTTTTTTTAGAAGTGGCGTATTTCGTTGGGTTGTACGTTTGTTAGAAATTATCCATTTCAATGCGCTTTGCGGAAAAACATTCACGAAGCCTCCTCTACCGATGTTCTCTCACGTGTAGGTCGCATCTGCCGCCATATTCTTGCTAACCTAGAAGTCTTACAAAAGCACGTACAATCTCAACGGAAAAAGATTAGCACAAGTGAACGGGAGCCGGAGGCGTGGCGCTGCGTTTTTCCCAAGCACATTCCATTCCATTTCCCGAGCACATTCCATTTTCCAAAGCAGGGGTGGCCGGCGGACCGACGAAAAGCAGCCCATTTTGCTGTTGGCTCATCCGGAAGCCCACACCTTAAAGAAAAGCTTGTTCATTGCTTATCGGCAGGTGTGGCTATACAGACGATATCCATTATTTATTTTTCTGTTTTGTTTTTTCGCTGAAGTTGCGAGCAACCGCATCTATATCGCAGTTGCGAAGAAAAAGCTGCTTGTTGGAGTGCTTTCCGCCGGCCACCCCTCCTTTGAATAATGGAATGTGCTTAGCACTCTAGATATCAGCAGGCTCGGAAAAACGCATCTTGCCGCTCCGCCAACCGGTCACTTGTGCCACTCTTTTTACTTTGATTCTGTACATTTCAATACATTAGCCACGATCGTTTCAGCGGACAATACGCGAACGCGACGAGAATTTCTCCTCCCGCCAATCGCTCGTCATTAGTGACCCGGGAACGCGTCCCCCGCTGTTTCACCAGGCAAGGTAAAAGCGTTAGGAACAGCATAGCTACCCAAAACGAGCGTTACCTGATCACATTCGTCAATGGCGCTTCAATGGTTGTCGCTTCATAGGAAGAGAAAAAATCTAGGGACTTTACACTCGCTCGGCGGGTTTTGGCCGTCACCGTAACGTGTGTATATATAATGCGACGTGCCGTTGTGGCCGTCGGTTTCCATGGGTTCCCAGTATATATAGTGATGCAGTACTATCGATAGCGCTATCGATCGTAAGTTTGGAAGTACAATCGATACTATAAAATCAACCGCGCGAACGAATAGCAGCATGAACTTGATTCTCCGAGTGTGTGGTAATATATGGTGGTGCAGGCGAAGCAGGCAGAAGGGCAACAAAGTTGACATGCTTGCGTTCCTTCAGCAGAATGATTGGCTGACACATGATTATTAAGCTGAACTGTTCAGCTTTAGCAGAAAGGAAGCCGTCACATGTGGCGTAACTGCGCGGCTTCAAACTTATACTGCATTTTGTGATTTCAAAATAAAAATATCTAAAGTTTTTAATTGTATGGCGCAAATGCTTACATTTGAATACGCATTTATTTGTGGACGTATTGCGGCATTGTGATTCTGGCAATAATTTATTTCTTTCGCCAAAATATTCCTCATAAGTGAAGTGCTACTGCTAACAGCAGGCTATCGCAAATCATTTGGCAATATAGCCGCCCAACAACAGAATAAATTATTCACAGCACTATTGCACTGTCGACAATATCGATTGTATACCGATAGTAGCACTATCGATAGTTTAAAAAAGAAACTATATCGATATTATCGATAGTCCATTAACCGTTAGTTCTCCATCACTAGTTCTACATTTCCATCATGCGTCCTGTTTTGTGTTTTAGCAGCACGCTGAAAGGTGTCGAGCTTTGAAAGCTGTTAGTTTGCACTAGCCTTGTGTGTTGTTTTTGTGCGTCCTTTGAGCTTCGACATTACGCAACATGTTTCTAGCTGTTTGCCGTTCTTCGTGTGACATTCCAGTTTGTTGCTATCGTCTTGATCGCCTCGCTTTTCAACGAAATTGTGACTTTTTGCCTTCATGAAAACAAACTGATGCAACGAAATGCTCAAGGAAGGTTATTGACAAAACGATGTTTTATTCACTTCCACGAATACACGAGCACTCGTCTTCATCGCTATACAGGGTGTTTTTTTTATACAGTACAGATTTTTAAAACTAATGACTGTCAAGCGCCTGTCGACTTCGGAAACAAAATATGCCGAGGCGCAAATACTCTGTAACTTCTACAGTTAAACTAAAATTAGCAATTAACGAAATTTTTACTTTTTCAATAAATCATTTGAGGGCAGTTGTTCATATGGGAGACAGTTGTAGGACGCGACACTTCATGGGATACCGCCCCCCCCCCCCTTTTTTTTTTGAAATCCCCAGAAACACACGTACTTCGAGTTGTTATTAATCGATATGGAGGGCCCCGATTGCGGCGATATCGAAACTGAGCGCTTCGGGTGTGCAGTATATGCGGCATTCACGTGACATGCGGCAGTTCACGTGACAAACTGAAAAAAAATGCGCGTCGGAGCAGAATAAGATTAGAAAAAACGTCAAGTCAACCCAAATACCAATGCAATCCTGCCACTGAATTTTTGCATTTGGTGTGTAGTGCTTCACACGGCAGCGAAGGCTGCCGTATGAAGCACCACTTGTTGGGCGGAGGCGACAGATGAGCAAACACCGCAACCCAAAAATGGTCCAATCTTGGGGTTCAATTATTTCATTCTGCCTTAACTTCAGTGTCCCCCCGTTTTCCTTTACTAGGCACAGAAGGCACTTCCACGTTGTACTTTATTAACAATAAACATTTCTCTTACAGCCAGCATAGAAGAGGAGAGGAACTTGCATCTGAGCTGGCTGCCCACGTTGCTTCACTGCATTCACCTTTAATAATCACAGCTATGCCGAAGTTTCACATAGCCCTCTTCCAAATCGAGAGGAGCATAGCGGGATTCCCAGTGCCGGTAGCAGCTCACTAGTTCTAATGATGGAGAGTTATCCCGTGCTAGCGCGGCGCTAGGAGCGCTAGGCCGCTGCGACGACATAGCAAGCTCTCCCTACAGCGTTACGGATGAGTTTCGTGACCAGAAAAGCATTGAAGGACGCATTGAAGGACTCTGTTCATACTCAGAGCCGCGAGAATGAGCCTGAGTGAGTCCGAGTAATACCCCTGTCACACGTGGCAACTTAAGGGCACTTTCAGCGAGTGCACTTGCGCTCACAAAGTGTCACTTTGGTGGTTCGCTGCTACACGAGAAAGCGAAGTGTACTTTGGAAATGACGACAATGGCAATTGGCGGATTAGTAACGCAACATATATTTGTTACGTTTGCGCCCGCCTCACAGCGACGGACCAATTAGTCTTCGTGGAAGTAGCACCAGTGGCTCACGCCATTGCAACTGACTAGAGAACGAGTGACCTACACATGTGCAAGTGTGCAAGGAAGTAAACAACGCGACGGACGCGGCCATTACACCGCATGTGCTCGCGCATCCCCCTAGCGGACGTGGCCGCAAACTGCCCGAGGGCGAGACTAGCGAGGTTTTTCGTTGTAGTATGACTTGTTTTAATACATATCAGTATTCCTGATAACGAAAATAATGGTTTAAAAATACTATCAGCGCCGCTTTATGCCAATAGCGTATTTATGTGCAAGCCACTGCGACCGAGGCTACACACTCCGTCGCAGCGAAGTGAGGTTTGCGAACACACTTGCCCGCAAGTGTACTTTGCAGCGAGTGACACTAAACTTTCTCGTGTGACAGCGTGCAAATGACACTCGCGGCGAAGGGCACTCGCTCAAAGTGTACTTACGTTGCCACGTGTGACAGGGGTATAATGTATTGGTGAGCTTGAGTCCAAGCGAGTCCGATTGAGGAAAATTTTATTGAGTGCGAGTCCGAGCGAGTCCGAAGGGCGAGGTATGTTTCATAAGTGAGTCTTAGTGGGCTCTAAATTTTTTTGCCGACCTATGCAGGGAATAGAACACAAAACATCCGAGAAGCTCTCCTCTTTATTCCGCTTTCTTTTCAACTATTGGTGTTCCCAACCTTACAAGGATGTTGGCTGTTCCCTCTCGCGAGTTCGTGCTATTCTCCCTTGCGAGTGACCGAAGGCGTCTTTCCTAGGCTCCAAGAGGCACTAAAGGCAAATTATCAACTCGCCGTGGACGTTTGAAATACTGTTAAGGCCTGACCACACGCACCCGTTGCAGCGCGTCATCGCGTGGCTTTTTGACGCGGCGTCGCGCCCTCTTCCTAAGGAGAGAGGGGGCGCGCAGCTTCGCATAGCCACGCGCCCTCCCTCTCCACGGAGAGAGGGCTCGGCGCCGCGTCAAAAAGCCACGCGATGACGCGCTGCAACGGGTGCGTGTGGTCAGGCCTTTAGAGATACCTCGTAGCGCTTATTTCGTGCCGAGGACATGCTTAGTTTGAAGGAAAGAGCGGCCGCCTCTGCAGAACTGATGACGTAAGAACTCCCCAATGCCGCCTTTAGCCAGCACAACGCCAGCACCTTTAGCCATTCGGCAACACTGATATCCGCCGGGAACAAATGAAAAAGATACTTCCCGATGTACTTGTTTTCGTGTACTTTGGCGGCTGCTGCAGCTTGCATTGTAATGTGATGTTTTACCGCGGATGGAATTATCACGAAGTGTGTGATACTGGGACACTGCTGCGTATAGTGTGGGGAAGCTGCCTGCGATCCGGATTTTGGGAGTACGGCCGCCCCATGTGGGCGTGCATATTTGTTCTGGTATCGTTCGGTGTCCCTCTGTTTACGCCGATGGTGTGCCGCGCTGCCGGAATGTGATACGTTTAACCCAAGTACACCGTCAAATTTGTGAACCCAGCCTTCGCTTGTGTGATTCACATCATACCGACGTTCATGCTCTCTGGGGAGTAGTGAAGAAGGCGCCTGACGACTCACTTGGCATTCAGGTGCGGATAGTGACGGTTCACGAAAACACCCATGAGAAGGACATATAGCCCTTGCTATCATTACACATTTACTTTTTCGAAACCTTTGACCCATTTCTTTATTCTTCCATTTCACTTACACGGGCACGCAGTATCCTGACAAGATCGACGGAACAGCGCTGCGGGGAAGCTGTGCTTTCAAAGGCGGGTTCCACGAGACCCTTACGTTACGATTGGTTTCGGAATCCTCTAAACGAAAATTCAGGGAGAATACAGACATTTCTTTATTGTTGTTCATCCCACTTCCGCAAACCTGGGCCACTTACAAACTTCGAGCGATCGAGTACCCTCCGTGACACCCATGGGAAAGTCGTTGATTTCGTTGCTACCGCTGCTCTTGGTCAAGTGGCACACACGATTCGGGCATCCGAAGATATTACATGAACGCCGAATATTCTACAAATTCTAGAAAGATCGAGTCTCCAGAGACAGCAAGACGCTCGAAGCGATTTCCGATAATGAGACTACCCTTGAGATGCGCAAGCGGAAACCATCACTGAGACTCCACAGCGTGAGCGGAGCGCAGCGGGGCGAAAACTGAACATCTGAGCGGTTCTCTAAGGTAACGCCCAAAACGTTCCTCTATGAATCAAATAGAAACACACAAGCAGTGTTTTGGAACGTTTTGTAATGCACTGAACGTTATCTTTCATTATAAGTAGTTTGAATTCTAATGATTATTGTACTCAGGACTCTTGACCTCATCAGACTCATTCCAAAATGTCCCCCCTAATGGCGCATAGTGTGTGCTACACTTACCTAAATGTCTCGATTAGTAGAGCACTGCTATTGATAACACTGACGTTTTACACGTTCTCTTGATTGACCGTTCGCTCCGATTTTAAAATGTTATTTGCATTTAGCAACCCTTTAAACCAAACTCTCACTTTGACTTTTATTCAACAAGCCACACCTCCTCTTTTTTTTTTTTAGAAAAGCCCATCGGCCCCTCACAATTATAGCTGCTCGTTTTTATGACGGCGGGAAATGTGGTCCATGAGGCTCCCTTTCCGCGCAAAGCATGCCTTGCAATGAACACAGGAGAAGGGACGCTCTCCTGTGTGAGAGCGCATGTGGTTCACGAGGTCGTAGTTAGTAACAAACGACGCACTGCATTGCACACAGGAAAAGCAATGCTCTCCTGTGTGCCTGCGGATGTGTATCAATAGGTGCTTTTTCTGCTTAAAAGACGCATTGCAGTGAACACAAGAGAAGGGACGCTCTTCTGTGTGAAGGCGCACGTGTGCCACGAGATCGCTTTTGATCACAAACGATGCGTTGCATTGGACACAGGAAAAGGGACGCTCTCCTGTGTGGTGCGTGAAGGATGTGTCTCACGAGGCTCTTTTTCTGCGCGAAGGATGCATCGCAGTGGACACAGGAAAATGGGTGCTCTCCTGTGTGGGTACGAGTGTGTCTCACGAAGTGCCATTTCTGCAAAAAGGTTGCACTGCAGTGGATACAGGAAAAGGGAGGCTCTCCTGTGTGAGTGCGCATGTGTTGATTGAAGTAGGATTTCCGCGAAAAGGATGCATTGCAGTGGACACAGGAAAAGGGGCCATCTCTTGTGTGAGTGCGCATGTGCTTATTGAGAATGTGTTTCCGCGAGAACGATGCATTGCAGTGGACACAGGAAAACGGGCACTCTTCTGCGTGAGTGCGCATGTGAGCCACCATCTTGGAGTCCTCTGTGAATGCAGCTGGGCACATTTCGCACTGGAAGGGGCGTTCGCGCATGTGTATCCGAAGGTGTCTGGTCATATGCGCCTTATTATGCGTCGCATAGGTGCACTGCTGGCAGGAATGCACTCGAAGTCGTACAGGCGCCAATGAAGAAGACTGTTCCAGAGACGCAAAAGACAAGGAACCTGCAAAACGACCGAGAGAAAACAAAGACAATGAAAATTATGTGTCAAGCCACATGGAACTCGACTACCGGAGCAGGCAATAAGGAACGGTTGGTCCCCATCTACGTGAAGCAGACGCTGACCGTGTCACACAAAAGCTAAACCTTGTGATCGCTGCAGTGCACTGACACAGCACATTTCACCTGATTCTCATCTTGCTGCATGCTAGGCTTCATACATGCGAACGCCAGGTTGCCAATTAGAACCTGATTTAGATGTCACTTCCGATGCTATATCCGAAGAGTCAAATGTTTTTAAATAGGCACCAGAAATGCCATTAAACTACTTCCTGTACTTTTGCTTGCATAGAAGTGTGCACAGGCAGAGGAGCGTTTCATATTCTAACACATGATGCAGGTGAAATGAATTGAGAGATTGAAATTTTCATAAATCAAACTGAAAAACTATGAATAAAGGAAAAAGTCACAGTTTCGCCGCAACGGCGAGGCAACGACTGCGATAGCAAGAAATTGGAATGTCACACGAATATAGACGAGCAGCTTCCCGCTGAAGCACAATGAAGGTCGCTCGAAAAAGACGGACAAGCGTGAACTAACAACTGTCACAGTTTTTACACCTTTGTGATTGAGCAACGCGCTGCAACTGTCGACAACGCAGAAACCGACGCTCTTATACTCCGTTTCACAAGCTGTTGGCACTACAGTGGAAGGTACGTGCGCCCTCAGCCAATCACGACAGAGCGCACTACATAATTGTGTTCCTACGCGAATGCCGCTTCAATGAATCTGACAAGTGGCCCCGCCTGTGTGGAAAAATGTGTACTATACTAATTAACTTCTTAATTTTGTAGCAGGTGGCGCTTGGCGCCATCTTGATCTGTTCTGTTTACTTTTGGACCGGCCGACTTCCGTTCCGAAGGAACTGGCCCGGCTTTGTCTATTAATATTTACTGTCACTTGTTCCTATGAATTTTCGTCACATCAGAGCTTTTTTGAATTGTTTACGCCACGGCTATAGAAAAAAATATTTACTTTAATCATTCAATCATTCAATTTAAGTGAATCATCCAGTCAAATAACGAGCGAATCATTGAATCAATCAATCCGATGCTTTATTTTCCGACATAACAAAAGTTTTTTCTATATATATTTGCTACTCTCACTGCAACAAAGCTGAGTGATCCCGTCCTGTACGCACCACGTATATGATTGCTATGAGGCCGTTAGAAGGGTTCACATCTCATCGTCTTGTATGTGGAGTCGCAAATCCGCAGAAACCGGCGGCGACGTTGCACAATGTGCCTCACGTCTATGAGAAATGCGTTCCGAGAGCGTTCCTTGTACTTGAAGCCACGCTGCTTCAGCATCCTCTTCATCGTCGTTGTGGGCACGGTCGGCAGCGTCTCGTCCTCTTCGAAACGCTGCACCACCTTGGCGATAGTTGGAATTGGACCGCTCTCAAAAAAGATGTACACCACCCATCAAAAGACGCTCAGGTCAAAATCGTCCAGCTTATTCACCCGATCACGGCCTTACCAATAAGAACGCTTGTTCGGTGGTAGGACTCTGCCCGCGTTCCCCGGCAGCGCTTTCCACCGTTAGAGCGTTCACTCGCTCACCGTATAGGTTTTTCCGTCCTCTTGTTGAATGAATCCACGCTTGCACTTTCCCCGCACTCGACGCGAAGCGCTAACGTTTAAAGCTATCTGCTTGACCAGCTTGGGAAAATCGCACACACTCGACGGATGGCTCACCGGCGACAGTTTGTGGGACCCGTTGCAGACACACCGGACACACGACCAACTCAGGCGACGCCATGTTGCCGAAAAGCGGCGCATCACCACCTCACAAGTTTCCGCTCAGCCGCGTCCATGCAAGCTCTTTCTATTAATTTCACGAATTATTAAAACACTTTGGACGCTTTAAAACATCAATCCGTACCATACTGTCACTTTATACGTTTGTAGTGTGCAAAATAGTTCTGGATTGTTAAAATAGTTGAGGGACTATTTGCTGTGCTCACACAGCCCCGATTGGACGAGAGAGCTCTACCTTTGGCTGCACTGCCAACAGCTTGTGAAACGGAGTATAGATATTTCTTCTTTTAAAGCGGCGTGCGGAATGATCCCTCTGCGTTTCCTGCCACGCGGTGGCGTCTGACGAAAGGTGCACGCTTTTTTTAGATAAGGAGCATCTCTTGCTCGGGGTCTTGCTCTTGCATCTCTTGCCGCGGGACTATGTCCCGCGGCGTCGGCGACGGCGTCCGCACTCACACTACGCATGTGCAACTCTCCTTCTTCCCTTTACTCTCTCCACTTCTCTCCTACCACCTGCTTGCGCTTCTCCTCCTCTAGTCTCCTCTCCTTCAAGTGTGAATATCAAGTCTTCTCTCCTCTCCTCCCCCCCTCGCTGCAGCCTGTAAACCCTCTCCATCCTCTCCCTCCCCCCATTTCATGTAACCGCGTGCGCTCGGTCGAGGAAGTACCGCTTGAATCGCGCGGTCGCTCCGTCGGTTCCCGGCCGCTGCAGTTGTCTCGAAAGCCTCGCTACCCTCGCCGCAGACTCGCGTTGTCTCTCTGTAGCGGAAGCGGTAGCTCGAGGCCGGCGCTTGGCTTCGACGGCCGAGTGAACGTAAACTGAAACTTGGTGTGCACCCCCCAATGCTGCTTCTCATCCCCTCATGGTTCCCTTCAGTGGGAGATGGTGTACTTTTTTTTTCACATCGAAAGCTGTTATGAGATCACAACAAGGGCCGTTTTTGTGCCGTAGTTGTCCGCCACAGCTGCTGCCGCCGCCGGTGTCCGTAACCACTATCACGCGAAATAAGGAAACTCTAAATAAATAATAAATACCTAGGACAGAATCGGAATCGAACCCGGGCCCTATGCGTGGCAGCCCAGCATTCTTCCACTGAGCTAAGCCGGTGCTCGAAACTGCATTGCAAACTGACCCTATGCAGGCTTCATGTCGGGTAAGGAATCGCGTTAACATGTGTAATAAAGAATTTTAAAACAGTAATGTAACAACCAGGCGTCCACACAATGAGAATTGCGTAACGAGTGGATCGTTCAATGCTCCAACCCATTACAGAAGCCTCAGGCATAATTCTTCATCGTCGTGAGCCACTCAACAAAATGCACGTAATGCGTTAGAAGTGTATAACGGGTACCGCGCTTTTTGTAAGAATGACGAATAATGGCACAGTGGACGCTTCCCCACCACACAAAAATTAAGATGAGTTATATGGCGTAGTGGGTACCATGCAAGTGTGCGTGTAGTAGTTGTCCCAAGAGTGTTTAAAAAAGGCTCTAGAAAGGCCGCTCTTCCAGCTTTCGCTGTGACTGTGCAGCGCGTTCCGCGCAGGCCTATATAGCGGTTTTTTTTTTTCGTTCCACATCACGAGTGGTTACAGAAAGGGGCCCCTTTTTCGTGGGCGTCTGGGCAGTTTTTAAAATGAAAGAAAATATAGCACCGTTGTGTGATAGAAAACACGCTCAAGGTCCTCCGAGATCTGCATACCGGCAGCGGTAAATGGTGTGCATAAATATCTTCCCATTATTATGCCGGCGCATGCATGGGGAGTGGCTGAGTGGTCTAACGCACCGCACTGCCGTGCGAGGGGTCACTGGTTCGAATCCCCGGTCGCGATGCCTTGGAATTTTTTTCTTACGTATACATATCTGGGGCATGACGGCGACGGCAAAAATCAGCCGAGTTTCATATAATTGCTATCGCAATAAAAGAATTATTTATACAATGGTTCCCCGGTTTTTGCAGTCCAAGTTTACAACGACATTAATGTACATTACAAGGAACTGTTTCGTTATACTACTGCCCAACTTTACAGATTTCCCCCTAATGTCTATGTATTGCTCCAATAAAAGCGTAATGATACCAGGGAATGCAATGTCACTAATTCACCAGATAATGCTTCAGCCACTTATAGTCACTTACGGGCTATTATTTACATCTTGCAATGTCAAATTAAGGTGCTTTTACCGTGCATTGAGTCAACGTATCTGCAAAACTGTTTCTATCAGCACGGACCAAGACGTTAAAACAAAAGTATATGCATTATTAAAAAGCTAGTCTGAGCGCGTGCTTTGCAAGCCAAGGACTATTTCTTTACGCTTATGATTAAACTTTAAATGTTGGAATAAAATCCATTATTTTCTTTCCAATTTCCATAGACTAACTGTGAAAAAGTGCATAGTCCATTTTATAATTTCAATATAACCAATCCGATGTGACCGTCTTGACATGGTCACATCACTATCACACTCCTAAGTTTATAATGGACTGAGGTAGAGTGTACTGGAACAGGGGAGTGCTAGGAACGGCCGCAGCACCAATGTACAGAAAGCGAAGCCCTAAGCGGGTCAATCCGATCGCGGTGCTGCGATAGGTAGTCTGCAATGTGTCGTCGTTTAAGAGTTGCGCGCGGCTCCACCAAAGTGATGCAGAGGTAGAATGCCCGCTTCCCACTCGAAAGGGCTGGGTTCGAATACCAGCTGTAGATGTTGAGTTTTTATTTTTTAGTGTAACATTCTCATAGTTGTATTGTTTTATTGCGATAGCAATTATATGGACACTCTCGGCTGCTTTTCGCCGTCGACATCACCGTCGCCGTCATGTCTCGTATATGTATATGCATCTATATATTTATAAAAGCCACACAGCAAAATAATTCAGAAAAATGTTTCCGACGAGCGGCATCGAACGAGGGACCTCTCGCTCTGCAGCGCTAACCGCTGAGCCACGAAAGCGCACGTCCTTCAACGTTCAAACGGCGAGCTATTTATATACAGCGTGTTTTCAGCATTACCAGCGAGATGGCGCAAAGGGCGCGCTCAGCGGGGCTTTAGCTCGGCGCCCCGCTCGTCACGACGCGCGCTCTCAGACGCTCCTTTCCAGCGCGTACTTTGCCCCGTGGGGGGTAGACGCCCGTGCGCGCGCGCGCTTATCCCGCGGTGGGGGGAGAATAGTACGCCTTGGGCTTTCGCCGGAATGATTGCGTTGTAGTTACCGAGGGCACGAAGGTCACTTCGCTCGCTGCAGTCCCTCCGTTTGCGAAAAGAGCACGCTTTTCAAACGCAGCGAAGTAACGACGGTGACACTTGTTAGTTCGCGCTCGTCTATACCTATGAATACGTTTCGTGCGTCGTTTTTATTTGAGCAGAGCGTTAAGTGTCGAGGTGTGAACGTTGTTAGTTCGCTCTCGTCCTGTGCGTGTTGTTTTCGTGCGTCATGTGTACGTGAGCAGCGCGCTGCACGTTTCGACCTGCTTGCCATTCGTCGCTTGACATTCCAATTTGTTGCTATCGCATTCATTGCTCGCCTTGAGGCGAAACTGACTTTTCCTTGTTTCTTAAATCTCGCTTGAATTGGTACGCATCGCCACAAGCGTAATTTGAAATGTGAAGTAAAATACAATAAATTTGGGAGTGAGCGCAATTATTTGCAGCACCGCCGCACGACATTCAACAAAGACGTAAAGTATGGTTCCGAGATCTTTGCGAATACGAGAAATTCCGGAGTTCATACTTTACGTATTTGTTGAATGACGTGCGGCGGCGCTGCAAATAATTACGGTCACCGTCAAATATCTTGTATTTTACTTCACATTTCAGTTACTTTCTGTGGCAATACGTACCAATTGCAGCTATAGTTTAAAGAAACAAGGAAAAACAATGCAGCTATAAGAAGTTAGACTAAAAAAATAAAAGCTCAACATCTACAGCTACGATTTGAAACCGGGCCTTTCGAGTGGGAAACAGGAATTCGACCTCGGCACCACTTTGGCGGAGCCGCGCGCAACTCTTAAAACGATGACACACTGCAGACTACCGATCGCAGCGCCGCAAGAGGATTGACCCTGTTAGGGCTTCACTTTTCGAAGCTCGTTCCGGGCACTCCCATGTTCTAGTACACTCTAACCGGGGTGCAACATATGTGTCAAATGGCAAACTGTTTTCAATAAGAGGCTGTTGCAATGCCCTTTTGGCAATATTCAAAGCATGCAACTTTTTGGTTGCTCATTAGGACGAATGTAAACATATGCAAGAGCAGACAGACCACCGTTAAAACGAGCAGAAACAACACAATACACCATAACATAATTTTATCCTTGGCATCAATCAGGCTTAAACGTTGGAAATTCCTCGATCAATTACAAGATCTTTGTATTGTCATTGAGTGATTACTTTTTTACTTATTTCACGCAACTAGTTCTCAGCTTCGAAATACAAGCGCTAAACATGAATATGGCTATACAAACACGAACACTTTAATATGGCAAGAAATAAAGTTTTGAATAGCTGTGGTAGTGTGGCGCAGCAGGCACTGAAACACAGCCGCAATTTGGCTCTGCGGTGCGCCGGGCCGAGCGCCATTTTCGAGGTTTTCACGCAGCAGACGGACCGATGCTTGCCACTGTGTTTATGTGATGGGTGTTGTGTGGTGTTTCCTAGCCTTCAGTGTTCACGTGTGTTGCACTTAAAATACTGCGGCGTTGGACGTTTACTCTACTACTGCGTGCTGTATGCACGTGTATAAGTGACCGAGCAGCAGCAAGTTGATGATACGTATTGACAATGCAACCAATGCAACTGGTCCTTTCGCACTGCCGTGTTAGTGATGAGAAAGATGGAAAGAAGTGTAAATTTAAGGGCTCGTTTTTCTTTGTTAAACCCAATATTAATGAGAACTAGCAGACAATGATGCCAAGGAAGGTAAGGGCATGCTATTAGAAATAATTGTAATGTGAATGTGAAGAAAGAAAAGTGGACGACAAGATAACTTGCCACCGGCAGAGACCGATCCTGCGACCTTCGAATAACGCGTCGTAAACTTGGCGATTGGGCAAGTAATGAATCGTCGATGTGGCGCCCAGCCCATCCCACCTTTATGTCGCTGTTCCCTAGATCTATAGCCAAGTTACCGATATGTCCCTCCTGTTTTTCGCGCTTGAGGTCGTGCTCGTAGTATCTAATCGCGCAAGCTAAACACTGATATATCTTACCGTCGCTGTGCAGGTCCGCCACTCACACGCATTTAAAGGGACCGACAACTGCCCAGAACATGCTATGAGATTACTGCACTGATGGAATGATTGTCCGTCGCATTGACTCAAACCAACCCTATTTTTTTTTTTCATGAGAGACGGATTTATATTTTTATTTCTTATGGGCTACTCAGCAAGCCCGCGAGGCGGCTAAGAGGCAAGACCTCGACGTCCCCACGTGGGAGGCCTAGGCCCAGCCAAGTGAACTGCTGGTTTAAATAAAAGTTTATTCCTCCTCCTCCTGCATTGAATGACGCGAAAAATGACCTTTGGCGCCTCTGGTGGCAAATACATACCTATCACGCAGGCCCGTAGCCAGAAATTTTTTTCGGGTGGGCACCTGTTGAAAACCTAGAAAACCACCTATTTTTATTATTTATTTTCGGTAAAACACCCCCCCTCCATCCAAATTTCGAGCCCCCCCCCCCCCCCTGGCTACGGGCCTGCTATCACGTGACCGTTGATGTACGCGGTCGAGGATCTTTTTGTTGGTATTGAAATATTATTCGTTTCTTTGTATTAAAAGACATTACTCCATAAAAATGCACACATAGGCCTGCGATAGTAGTACGCATTAAAGCGGCGCTGCCTTCGCGTGACGTATGATCCCATGCTCGTCAGCGCGTCTTGAGCAACTTTTCAGCGTGCTCATGCAACCGCGCACGCAGTTTCCAGGTCGCTAAGATTTTTAAGCGACATAATTTTGCTACCTAAACTTCGTCTCAAAAATGACGCGCAAAGCTACTCATTGCCCATTAACAGCGATTGGCATGTTCCGGCAGGAAACACCGGTCCATCACTGCGTGATTGCGCCTCCCCAGGTTTCTATCCTGCGCAACGCCGCCGCGAGTGTAAGCGTTAGCGCCCGCTGCTTCGCATCTACACATGGCTCCCTTTAGCGGGAGATGGTGTAATTTTTTAGGTATACTACGTAAACCACGCTATCACGGTAACGCTAAATGTTCAGCGTGCTGCGCATGCGCATTTCGATCCCACTATTCAGCTAAGCACGCTGTTCTGCAAAGCCTGCTTAAAGGAGCCCTGACATCAAATTTACGCATGTGGATTTTTTTGCATCCGCGAGTAGCTATCGACCCCCAAGTAACGATTCTCGACTCAAAATGCAGCGGAGGGACGAATAAGTACCAGTAATGTTGATAAATATATCCGGTATCGAACGCGATTCAAAACGGGAGGAAAACCCGCCAAATTGTAGTGCTGGTAGCGCTACCTCGCGGCCACGTCGGGGCCGCTCCCCAGCTGATCCCGCTGCCACAAAAAAAGGTGACGTCACGTCCAGCTGACATTTCGTCTGCTAGGAGCGGCAGGCTCGCGATCCTGCGTTAAAAGCAATGTATTTATCAACCTCGGCCGTACTGCCGGAGCACAGGAACACCAACTACGCACCTCATGTCGCGGACGTTTGGCGAGTGAATCACTGCTTTCAGCTGCAGTAGGGCACACGTATACGGTGGGAATAGCCCCGGCCTGGAGACTGGGCCTCGTATCAAACGAGAGACCGAACCGCTTCGCCAACACAGGATTCATCGTGTAGCAGCCCGCGTCAAAGTGAAACGAGCAAATGCGGCTGCTGTTCACAGGCGTCCAGTCCCTCGGTCCAACGGCGCGCCGAACGAAGTCAACCCACTGGCTGCGTTGAGGTTCGAGGCTCGGAAATGCATGAAAGGACACGCACTTTCCGCTTTTTCCGCGCCTCGACGGGCAGGTTCGCACTACGCAGCGGCTCCCCGACATCCTGGCACGTACTGTGTCGCTCCGAATGATCGCACTCGCGCACGACAAATCAGTCGATGCGACATGATGTACCGCACGTACAGATCAACACAGCAAGAAGAGCCACTACTGAGACCACGCCGGGCGTCGGCGCCACAATAAACACACTCAGACCGTCGACGTCATTGTTACTAGTGTATCACTAGCGTACGTCATAAGTGTGATTCTATCACGTGTTCTATCACACCTCACACGTTGCACTAGTGTCTATGTCGCAGGGCATCCAGTTTTCCGTTGAGCGTTCATACGCTGTTTGCCTGGTTTGCCCTCGAAATAAAATAACTTCCACGCGACGGACGGCATTCAAATTTGGCCAAGACGACCTATGCATACCGAGCAATCGAATGAAGGACACATCTCGACTTTGAAATTTGATGTCAGTGCTCCTTTAACTATAACTGTCTGTCTGTCATCACGCCAAAGGCGCGCTTACGGAACGGCAAGCTTATCGCTGATGCAACCACACTGCATGCGTTTGCTATGCAGCAACCTAAACGCACGTCCGACTTTGGACCGCCAGGGCACGGTGACGCGGAGTGCTTATTACTAGGAAGTACAGCACATGACGATCTTGGGTTCTTTCGCAGGAATAAATGACAGCAAGGTTACGCACTTCTCTTCAGTCGTATCGTCCTTGAAGCCCGGTTCATCTTAAAACGAAGTCTACCGACCTTAGAGAGACACCAACGTAAAGTCCCTAAAAGGAGTACTGACATGATCTTTAAATATGTTGATATTGTTGCTCTAAATAAAAAAACACTGATGTCGAGAACCCTAAAAAGAGGAATGTAGTGCCTGGGAATGCATCGAATATATTTTAATACCACTACCGAAAAACACTTTCGGATTCGATATCGAGGGGGCGGCTTCTCAGGGACGTGTCAAAGGAGTGTGACGTCACGGGAAGACAGCAACTGGTGACGTAGTACTAACGGCGAATCTGTCATCTGCTCGTGATGACCGTAAACAACGATGAGTGGATTGTCGTTCAGTGACCCTGACAGTGATTTCTGCGACTTAGGCTGCATGCAGGACGCAGAGCTTGCAAACTCAGATACTGTCTTGACTCGTGGGGATAATGTCGATTGCAGTGGAGCTGGCTTGCAGATGCTCAGTGGCGCAAACTTGAAAATCAAAATAAAATATTTTATACGTGTTTTCCGACTCCGGCGCGTAAGGAGCGTTGGCACTGCATACCAAGGAAACGATAACTGTCCCTTTTGCGATGTCTTCAAATCGTGTCAGTACTCCTTTAAGAATAACGACTATAGCGCGAGCCATGCTATCCGCGCCTTCGAAACCACCCGAACACATATTCTGCAACGAACCTGAAGAAATTGAAACACCGCGACTGGTACAACTTCAAGGATATAATAGCTGAAGCAAAACATTACCGGCGCAGCTGTCTCTTCGCATGTCCGCCGCGGTGGTGTAGCGGTTAGGGTGCTCGGCTGCTGACCCGAAGGTCGCGGGTTCGATCCCGGCCGCGGCGGTCGCATTTCGATGGAGGCGAAATGGCAGAGGCCCGTGTACTGTGCGATGTCAGTGCACGTTAAAGAACACCAGATGGTTGAAATTTCCGGATCCCTCCACTACGGCGTCTCTCATAATCATATCGTGGTTTTGGGACGTTAAACCCCAGATATTATTAAATTATTATTGTCTCTTCGCAGTATCCAATCCGTTATATATACCTCTCGTTCCCTCAAGCTCCGACACCCGTGGGCAGCAGGTACACAGACCGGAACGCGTGTAGCGTCTCGAGCAGTGTCTTCGCCGTAACAACGAAGACCCTCGTCTGGCCTGCCTTTGCAGTGCACCCTCGTCTGGCCCTCGTCTGGCCTGCCTTTGCAGTCTACCTGCCTTTGCAGTGCAGCTACCAATATCACTCACTCACTCGCTCTCTCTCCCACACAAACCCAGAAACGCACACGCAAACACACACACACACGCGCGCGCGCGCGCATTCAAGTTTTTGTTCTAGCAGCAGAACACTTTCTTATGCTTAAGGCAAATGCGTACCTGAAGAAACAGCCAGAGGCTCCGTTTGTGTAGCACTTGTTGACAGAATTTTCTTTTCATTTGCCTGTGATGCTTCGTCGTGGGTTAGTAGCCGCACTTGAACATATTTATCTGTGACATGACCCGGCTCACACGCTGCTTGTGGAGATGTTTCCACAGCTTGTCCCGACTCACAAGCCGGACTTGGTCCTGCCTGGTGTACTGGGTCTGCTGCGATATCATCCTGAAATAAATCGGCTTCTGTTGTTGCGAGTGATAACGCTAAAGATTATTGCCGAGAAAAGAAATGAAACCCCCCCTTACCTTGTCTTTTTTACTACAATGAAATGGACTTGGCATGTGCCCGATGGTGCTGTCTCCAGACAGCAGCCCTCCACGAATCTGCAACAGTATATGAAAAGATAAGTACATATAGACAACAAAACGGGTACTTATGGCAACTATTAAAATGAATACAAAATTTTCAGACGTGTTTGAAATGGTATAGCAAAACCACCAATACTATTGCATAACAGCCCTGTTCTTACGTTTTTATCTCGCCGTTCTCAGCTTTCTCTTTTTGTAAATGCCATCAATGTCCCTCGGACAAGTCAAACCTTTTATATACACTCACAGCCGTAAGAGAGTGCCAGCGATTCCCTTTGCGGGAGTAAACGCTTGTCCCATATTTCACTCTCTTTTCATGAGTGCTGGGAACTCTCTGCTGCACTCAGTAGGCACACTCTCCCGACAGAGTTCTGGTACTCTGGCTGAACGAGAGTGAACAAGCTCTCTCGCCAGAGTAAAGTCACGCTTCTGAGATGGAGTAAATACACTCTCTGCGCGAGTTACGCTACCCTCTCACAGAATTTTACAATCTGGTCTGGCTAGAGTGCATCAACTCCCTCCAAGAGTACAATCACTCTTTCTGCTAGGACTAACGTTAAAAAAAATATAATTGTCGAGCATTTTTACAATCTAACAGTGAACATGTTGGGGTTGTTTGAAGCTTACGTCACATATACGGGACAGACATCGGTACACACATTATAATCGTACACAACACTGCCACACCGAACATTTACCGCTCGCGCTACGGACAACCATACGTGCAGCAACCGGTATATATACCATAATGTCTAGCCCCCTTCTAGTGCCGGTGGCGCAACATCTCTATTGTGCGTATTTAAAGAAGCACTGACATTAAATTTCAAAATCGAGATGTGTCCTTCATTCGATTGCTCGGTATGCATAGGTCTTCTTGGCCAAATTTGAATGGCGTCCGTCGCGTGGAAGTTATTTTATTTCGAGGGCAAACAGAGCATGAAAGCTCAACGGAAAACTGAGTGCCCTGCGACATCAACACTAGTGCTACGTGTGAGGTGTGATACATCCACACCTGTGACGTTCGCTAGTGATACGCTAGTAACAATGACGTCGACGGTCTGAGTGTGTTTATTGTGGCGCCGACGCCCGGCGATGGTCTCACTGGCTCTCCTTGCTGTGTTGATGCGTGCGTGCGGTTCATCGTGTCGCATCGACTGATCTGTCGTGTGCTCCAAAGCGCGAGTGCGATCATTCGGAGCGACACAATACGTGCCAAGATGTCGGGGAGCCGCTGCGTAGTGCGAACCTGCCCGCCGAGGCGCGGAAAAAGCGGAAAGTGCGTGTCCTTTCATGCATTTCCAAGCCTCCAACCTCAACGCAGCCAGTATATGTTGACTTCGTACGGTGCACCGTTGTACCGAGGGACTGGACGCCTGTGATCAACAGCCGCATTTGCTCGCTTCACTTTGACGCGGGCTGCTGCAGGATGAATCCTGTGTTGGCGAAGCAGTTGGGTCTCTCATTCGATACGAGGCCCAGTCTCCAGGCCGGGGCTATTCCCACCGTCTGCGTGTGCCCTACTGCAGCTGAAAGCAGCGATTCACTCGCCAAACGTTCACGACATGAGGTGCGTAGTTGGTGTTCCTGTGCTCCAGCAGTACGGCCGGGGTTGATACATTGCATTTAACGCAGGATCGCGAGCTTGCTGCTTCTTCTAATTCCCAATTCCAAGTCGTTGTCATCCTCGCTTGTCGATGTTGACCGCGACGACGGGGGGGGGACGACAATGCTGACGACAAAGACATGGTTGCACGTGTGCTCCTAGCAGACGAAATGTCATCGATGTCAGCTGGACGTGACTTCACCTTTTTTTGTGGCAGGGGGATCAGCTGGGAAGCGGCCCGACGTGGCCGCGAGGTAGCGCTACCAGCACTACAATTTGGCGGGCTTTCATCCCGTTTTGAATCGCGTTCGATACCGGATATATTAATCAACATTACTGGTACTTATTTGTCCCTCCGCTGCATTTTGAGTCGAGAATCGTTACTTGAGGGTTGACAGCTACTCGCGGATGCAAAAAAATCCACATGCGTAAATTTGATGTCAGTGCTCCTTTAAAAACAAACATACACCGAGCACGTGTAAGTATCTGGTGATCGTTAGGAACACCGCAGGAACGTCGACCGTTTACTATAAAACTACATAGTACATGTAAAACTACATAGTACAAAACTACATTGTAAGCACGCATACGCGCTTACAGATACAGTTGGGACGATCTTTCAGCAGGGCTGGCCGAGGAATAATCTACGAACAAAATGATCCGGCGTCCGATTCGACTTGCGGTACTACGGCATGTACTATTACGCCAGAAAAACAACGGCGGTCGACCACAACTCAAACGCATGTCTGGCAATCCTAAAGTTTTGCTTACCTCGGCTACACTTTAGTGTAACTGTTAGAGCCTTGAGAAATGCGCGAACTTCAGTCAATCAATCAGCTCTTTATTTCAGACAGGCGTATGTCTCGGATACAAGGGCAAAAGGCAGATGTGCTCTGCCTGACGGGACCTCAGCACCCGAATGCACCCGCTCAGAGCATGGACAAAGAGATACAATACCATGCATCATTAATATATGCGAAACGCATGTATTAATGCATAAAACTTAACCTTCGCGAGCCACCTGCGCCGAGATCGGTACCAATATGACCCGTACGACTCCCAGCGAAGGTAGGCCTAGCATACTGGCCGAGTCCATCGATAAGTCATCGGCGTTTCCGGGTTTAATGATATGCGCATCCGAGGAGTAAGAACGACTGTACAGTAGAGCTTTGGCATCGGTTAACCTGACTGAACCATTGTTTCTTGTGTACAGTGTCCGCACAAGGAGCGATGAGCATCGATGCGACACGCTTTCAGCCAGCGCACACAGGCCGCCGTCGAAAGCCTCCGGGCGCACTCGCCGGCCCTTCGGTGACTCATATGTGAAAACACAGGCTTGTCATTTGGTACGCCTTATCGAAGTAACATGGTGACATACTTCCTTGCGCAATCAATTTGGTTTTCAGCAATCGGTTATGTAGTTCCAGCTTTCGGAATAGAGATGCAAATCAGTCCACTGACACGGCGCTGCACTAACAAATCGTCGCTTGCACAAGAAAATATACGTTATTTCAATCAAATACGCGCGTACTTATAGCACGACATACAGTCGAAACAAAACTTCTGCGCACGCCAACCAGCGGAAAGAGCGAGAAACGGCTCGTGGACTCGGCAGTAACAGCTGACATTCCGCCCCATCTCCTCGGTAATTTTTTTAAATATTTTTTTCTATGTTATGAATTCTCACAGAAAGTTGACGCCATTCGCCTTAGCGGCATGTCACGCGTGGCCAGCAGCAGTTTCCATCTTAAGACGCAAGGTTTGGTTGGGAAAAAATCGCATCTGTCTGCAGTGTGACCAGTGAAGCGAACCGGCGCGTTTTGTTTTTAAGTTTTTCTTACTGCGCAGTCGCCGTGATGGGACGTGGCGTAGTGGTAGAGTACTGGACTGGTAATGGCAGGTGGCGAGTTCGAATTGTGCTGGCTGAATTTTTTTCTTTGTTTTTTTTTTTTTTTGTAAGGCACATTTTTTTTAAAGGGGCCCCGCAACACTTTTCCAAGTCGCCATGCAATGGGTCTACTAAAGGAGCTTATTGCCTCACGAATTCACCGCCGAAAAAAATTTATAGAATTCATCCAGTACGAGCGGAGTTACAAAGATTTGTCGCACGCTGCAATTGCATTCTCTCTTCTCTCGTCCTGACGGAAGCTAAGCAGGGAGGGATGGCACGGGGGAAGAAAATACGTCACGCGCGCCTCGTGACCTTGAGCACTTTTTCTCTTCGAATGCGCAGCTTTTCAGTGCGATTGCACGCGCACTCGTCGACAAGTCGCGGTCTCGCGCCGCGGCCCCAGTAACGACCGAGCGCGCCATGCTCAAATCAGCCAATAGCTAATGCAATGGCTGTGACGAGTGATTTTTGAGCTTGTAGCGCCATTTGTCGAGAGAAAACAATTTTTTGCTGACTTTGAGAATTATGAATTCCAGGCCGCGTGCTGCGCTATAATATTTGGCTAGGGTGTCCTCGGGAGGCTCGACTACCGATCGGCAGCGTTTTCTGACCATGCTCAAAAAGTGTTGCAGGGCCCCTTTAAGTAATGTCTCGAGTGCCTACCTTACTCTAGCGGCAATTATTCGGTGCCGTAAACTAATTTTTGACGATGCGTTAGAAGTTGCCGCTGTTACGTGCTTCGAAGGTGCTGCTGTTGGCGTTTCGGGAACGAAAGTTTCGTTTACGATCACAAAACCATACTTTTGTTATCACTGAAAGTTATCCTATTAACTTGACGCAATGAACTTACATCTGTGGCGTCTACGCTCAGAAGCCTATGGTTATGAGACAGTCATGTTCCTTTGCGGCGTCGGTGGCGAGATGCAGGCGCTAGATTGTACTCAGTCCGCAAAGGACGAAGTGCCAGACCCCGTGCACGCCACGTCGGCACGAGAGTTGCATAGATTGGGAACTCCACCTAAGTAGCAGAACGTTCGCAGTCTCTTTTACTCTGGCTTCAAGGAAATGGTAAGTTCCGCGTCCAACTCTGCACTACTCCCCCCACGGAATTAAAGAAATCTGGCGAGAGTAATACAGTTGCTCTGCACTTGCAGTACTCCCTCTACTTCTGCGAATGTACTTAATTATGCAGCTTGATTTGGGACACGATAGAGTAATATGGGATACTGGAAGATATTTATGTGATTCTACTTCACTGAAATTGAAAATAAACTTGACTACTGCAAATGGGCCTCTGCGGAGCTGGAAATTATTGAAAGAATCGTAGTGAAGAGGAGGCAGAAGAAACGCTGGGGCGTCTGCTGATATGCGCCTGATCTAAGTTTGTGTTCAGCTGGCGCTACATCGGCTGAGCGGGTCGTCAGTGTCTTGCAATAAATCGTCATACGACCGAACGCCTATTGTCTTTATACAAAACTTGAAAGTGAGGTTAGTTCCTGCCTTTCGTCCGCCATCACCGGCCCAAGGAGCAGAAATCCCGGTGAACACGTCGTGTTTACGTGCGTGCGACGGATCGTTTGGCGTAGTGCGCTTTTGTGTTTTCATTGTTTGCCCTGCCCTTATGACGAAGGAGAATCATTCAGGACATTATGCTGCCAGCAGCGAAGCAGTGTTGACCGGGTACTCGCATCCTCCGTGTCTGCAGTGTCCGAGTCCATGGTGTCGCACGTAATGGGTGAAACAACTTCGCACGAGATGGAAACATAACTTGCCTATTATGAAGTGACGCCCGCACACACGAACGTTGTTCAGTGTGTTGAGATCATTCCTGTCTATGCGCGCATAAGCCATGTGCTCCACTTCTCGGAGAGCTCTTTCGTGCAGTCGCAGATCACCTTTGGCAAATAGTACGTACCCGCGTCTGGTCCTTTCTTCTTCTTTAGGTGCGAAGCAGCTATTTGACTCACGTGTGTAACGCCGTAAGTTACGTAAGTCCGTACGAATGCGCCGCAACGCGTTCCCCTCGCCGTAGGCGTTGGAGCGTTGCCAAGTGGGTCACGCTCCCCTCGCAGGTGCGCGCTGACGTCACTCTCTCCCTCACCCGCAGCATGCTCGCGGCAGCACCCGCAGCGGCCGGCTGCTCCGCCCGCTCGCAACAACTCTGTCTGAACGTGTCACTTCTCTCTCGCTTCACCCTCTCCACCGCCCGCAACGCTGAACCGTACATCGAGTGGAAACACTCTTTCGGCTCGTTTATCTGCGATGACGCCCGTTTCAACCGGGTCAACGCCGTGCGCACCGCTGCTGCTTCGCATCCCATCAGGCTTTGTATGATTTACAGCAACTGCTCGTGCGGCAGTCAAATATCGCACAAATCGTCATTGTGACGTACGGCGTTGACGGGAAACACGAGAGCCGCACAGCTTAACTCGGTGTCGACTGCTGCTACGTGCCAGGTGACGGCGGCGCATGCCGAGATCGTATCCCCGAGTTCCGCGGTGTGACGTATTTGCAAATTATGTATACCTATTTATCGTAATCCTATGCATTTCTATGCCGACTGAACGAGAAAACTGTGCGCCTCTCTATCACGTAAAACGATCGCCACTATACAGAAATGTGAATAAAGGAAAAACTTTCACTCCGGTGCTCTGTTTTGGACCATGGCCCTACACTACGAATGCATGTTACCTACATGAATTCGTTGTACCCGCAGTGAAAAGCCAATGTAGAAAGATAACCCTTCCTATAAATACAATTTATATGTTTTGAAGTCCCAAAACCACGATATGATTATGACAGACGCCGTAGTGGAGGGCTCCGGAAGTTGTGACCCGCTGGGGCTCTTTAATGCGCACCTAAATCCAAGTAAACGGACCTCGAACATTTTCGCCTCCATCGAAACTGCAGTCCCTTGCTATAATGCATACCTGCCAAGTTCAAGGATTTTGAATCTGGGAGAATTCCGCAATTGGTGGGGGGGGGGGGGAGGCGCTAACCTCCCCCTTCTCGCTCCACCCCCCCCCCCCCCCAAAAAAAAAGGGGGGGGGGGGTGTCCCGAACAGTCCTGCAAGCGTACAACGAGGGTAGGGTTCCTTAATTACAGTAGAAGGTGCGAATCTCAAAGGGGGGAGCCAAAATATTCATATCGCCCGAAGTTTCGTATCAACAAACTAGCAAAATCGGTTTTCAAGCCACGATATGCGCACAAAACATCTATTTCTGTCAAAACACTCGCGTACTTATTTCTGGGACACACGTGAACGGACCAGTAAAGGATGGCGCAGCTGGCTACCGCGAACACTGATCTCCACTAAGAGGATTGCAGTGGTGGAAATGCCTTCCACCATTTTGGAGCAGCCTATGGAGCAGGCAAAATCTGCTTTTGGAGCAGCTACCTCTGTGTTTGGAGCACGCACGGGCTTTTCATGATACACACAGAGGAAGAAAATTTAGCTTTAATTCAGTTTAATGTTCCCTCAGTTTGCATAATCATTTATTCAGAGGCAGCAAGCCCACAAAATAGGCACGTAGTATGCAGGGGCATAGGCAGAAATTTATATATATATACATATATATATATTTACTTTTTTTTGGTGGTGGTGGTGGGGGGGGGGGGGGGGGGGGCTCCTTCATCTGAAGTGGGGGGCCGAGCAGGCGAATTAGGTTGAGTGTCATTTTGTGCTCCGTATGCTATGGCGAAAAAAAAATTTTTTTTTGGGGGGGGGGGAGGGGGGGGGCACGGGCCCGGTTTGCCACCCCCTGGCTACGCCACTGGTAGTATGCATTAACTAAACGTAGTATGCATTAACCACCAAGTACCAATTTGCATCTCTTTACGTGCGCCATCGCTGCTAAAAAAAGGAATACAATGCCACAACAATTATTGCCTGAAGTGCCCACTACAAAGCCACTTCTTTCTTTTTGCCAAAGTTCAGAAATGATTGGCACTCTCGCACGACCGTGCGATGGCACGCGGTGGCGACACCAATGAGCATTTCGAAACTACTGCGGAATCCGGGATAAGCAGCCGACGCAGCGACGAAACGGACATAATCGGCTGTCCGCGATAAATGTGTACCGCGATCTGCTACGAAAACTGACACAATTTTTTTTAAACGCGGTACGGTAGCAGGGAGCCGATTGTCTACTGCCTGGTTAATTGCGTGCAGCGCTTCGCCTACTCGGCGTACACGCCGTGCCGAGCCGCTTGCGCCCACTTCGCTTCAGACCATGCACAGATGCGGCGAGAAGCCTGTTGCGTTAACGCGACGATGACGAGCTTTCTGCAAGCGATGCTCTAGCGGTCCTGGCAACGGACGGAGGCGCGTTTGGGCTGTCGCCTAATGAAAGCGTGCAGTGTGGTTACAACAGCTCTACGCTTACTGTACCGTACGCGCGCGCTTAGCGTGATCAATGCAGCGAGGTTTCTCGGTACCCGCGACCAACAACGCTCAACTCCGCAACAGCGAGCTGCTTTCGTTTCTCCAAAGCGGTGCGCAGTGAACACGGTACCGCAGGAGGCGGCAGTGATCGGCGGCCCAGCGCGCACAGGTAGTAAGTGGCGCTACGCCACACGTGTGCACGAGCAGATAGCTGAAGATACTGTGATACTCAGATACTTCCGTGCGATTGCGGCGATGCCTTTACGGGTAAGCATAGGGAAAGAACGAAGGCGAGGTGGCGGCCACCGACGAACGCGCCAGTATGACTTATCGCAGACAAACCATACCGCAATGAGTGTGTTTCAGCTGTGCGCTCGGGCACACGTGTCGCGTAGCGCTACTTTAAGCCTACTGCACGCTTTTAAGCCGATCGTTGTCCGGGACGATACTCAAGCGCGCACCGCTCAGTAGAAGGCAAAATAGCAGCTCGCTGTTGCGGAGTTGAGCGTTGCAGGGTCATGCACCAAGAACCCTCGCTGCATTGACGCTATCACGATAAACGCACGCGTACGGTACAATAATTGTAGCGCTGTTGTAACCATACTACACGCTTTCATTAGGCGACAACCAAAATGCACTTCTGTCCGCTGCCAGGACCGTTAGAACATCGAGGATTGCGCATCGCTTGCGGAAACCTAACCACCTAACGTTGCAGCGTGGCTGCAGCGTTGCCACTGATATTGAATAGGATTGCGTCGGCTAACATTGCGGCTGTTGCGCCAGTAAATGCAGCAGTGCCAAGGAGGTTGAAGTTATAGTAGTTGAAGTACTCCTTGAGCAGCGCAAGTGCACAAGATGGCGACCATCACGTGCTTCCGCTCACACTGTAAACCACTTTGCACCCTTAAGGGTGTTTCAAGCAGGCAAAACACCCTTATGCCTAACCAAAATTTTCAAAATTAGGGTGTAAGGGTGTTTTGCTTCCCCAAACAGCCCTTAAGGGTGATGTTCTAGGGAAAACACCCTTTAGGGGGTAAGGGTGTTTTGGGTTATCAAAACACCCATGGCCCAACAACAGCGTACCAGATGATAACTGGGACTCGCTGATTAAAGAGTCGTTGAACATTAGGCGAGTTTAGATTAAAAGGTATGTCTCTTTTAGGGGTATTTACAAGCATACCATAATTTTACGCCTACTCTCATAATGTTTGGTGCTCGCTTATAGGTAACAGGAATATCCCCACCTGCACTGAACGGTGGCTTAAGATACCATGGCTATCAGGGGCGTAGCCAGGGGGGGGGGCTTATGGGGCTTCAGCCCCCCCCCCCCCCCCCGAAATTTTTCGTATTGTGATGTATCGCGGACCAAAAGAGCTAGCTGCGCCGGAAATCATCCTGGATTTTTTCTAAAATTGCTTTTCGCAGTCGAAAAGACACTTCGGTGTGAACATTGCGGACCCCTGGCGGTCCTGTATCTGGCTGTGCAGTGCATGATACCGTAAGAAATATTCTACAAAAGAAGGCGTAGAGCCTTGTATTGCCATTTTAGCCGTGTCACCGAGAAGGAGTAACTACTGTTTACACGCAGGACGCTCTGGATTAAGATATATAGAAGGGGCCTCCAACAAACCTCAACTAGCGGGCCGCAGAAACGAAATTTAGTCCCACAAGCGCTGTGAGGACAGTGAAGATGGTGGATTCCGGGGGGGGAGGGGGGGGGGGGGGGCTAAGAGTTTGAATCAAAATGTCACAAAACGTTGCCTCTTTATGGAATAAAATAATCCTTTCCTGCATGGGTCATTTCAGAAGGGTATTTGACGTCAGGTCTCGGAAAACATATGGATACTGATTTTCAGAATTACTAAAATCTGGACGCCGATTGTGAAATATGGAGTTCTCGTTTCACGGTGATGTCGCAACTTATCATGAGCGCATGGGGTGCCTCGCGCACACGCACAAAACACTTGAGTTCCAGTCCCGTCTCTGTAGCTTGCCTGAACAAAGAGCTGTTATACGTAGTAAGCGTGAAAATAATGCGAATACTGTTTAGCAAACTCGAGAGGCTATTCTGTCTGAAGGCGCGGGCCGCTAGCAAGAGTACCGCGGGCCGCGTGTTTTGTACCGGCAATGCACTATATTCTTAGAACAAAAGGGATCTCCGCTAGGGTACGCCCATCAGCTGGGGGGTGCATTCCCACAGTGGATACGTAAGGGTGGGGGGAAAGCACCCTTGATTCACTCCTTAACTGACCACTCTGACCTCAAAGTTGCTCTGATGTATTCAGTGTTGCCAGTGAGCTGACATTTTTTAGGTCCAATCTTTGGAACACACCCAATTTTTTTTCCCCTGTCCGAGAGGCGAATTCACATTGAGGACGCTGCTAAGGAGTCTATAATGTACTAGCAATCCTGCTTTGCCAAAATTACTTCCTTCTAATGGTGACACTGCTTCGAACAGCCCTCTTTCGGTCAAAGCATGATGACTGTCTTGTGCTATATATGCGGCGTATTTTTTTCTTAAAAGAACCAAATAAAAAAGGGCTAAATTTCACACGGCAGCGTAAAACGTGCCAGAGTATATTTTTCTTTTGAACGAATTGTAATCAAAATGCGACAATTCCTCATCGTAACGTGAACTCAAAAAGTAAGTTCTGAATTTAAAAAAAAAGCAGCGAAGTCCCTTATCTGCTTGGATCAAACTGAGACAGATCCATTAAATCAATGCTGCTTCAACAAACACGACCAAACAACCAACGTGACCGCATCTAACCTGTTTCATTTCGGTCCTAGTAGCTTTCCTATATTGCTTTCATTCGACAACTTTTGCGCTGCATATCATGGCCTTCTTTCACTCCGAGACATTATAGTTGAAATATAAGATATTTGGCATCGCTAACTGAAATGAAGATATTTGGCATCGCTTTATTCCTTGAAAAAGAGGCGATCCGAAATGGCGTGAAATCAAATGAGCTAAGAAGAAGAAGAGCTGAAACAGTTTTCAGGCTACAAACAAACAAATTAATAAACGAATGAACAGACAAACCGACAAACAAACGAACAAACAAACAACCAAGCATTTTTCTGAAGGCCTTCAAGATGCCAAGGACAAAACGCTGCCGGCAGTCCAGAATGGTACGCATTTTCCCTGGTAGGACCACTCGCTCTACAAGTCTAGTGATCGTCGTTACACCAATGCAACAAAAGGCAGAACCGACGGAAGCACAAGTGTTAATGTTGTCGCAAAATATTGCTGTATCGTTCAGTGTGCTGCGATTTAGACTTCTTTGACGAGATAAGTCAAGCTCAAATGAAATGTTACAGTCTCTAAAAGCGAAATAAAAATTTTACTCTGGAATACTGACGAGAGTAGGCTACACAAATTATAGCCGCAATATAATTTGAGGTATTTTGGTGACATGAGCGCACTCGCGAAAAAATGTTGGAGCTGGGCTGACCATATTGTCCGTAGCGAAAAACTGCGTTTTTTCAGTTTCAGTTAAAGCGGACTTGGCTTTTTTAGAAGAAAAGCGCCACATATGTATGATCTGGCTAGAATAGTTCCATTTCTACCACGCTGTTCTATCGAGCACAGTTAGCCCGGCGTTTTGCAATACTACTACTAATAATAATTTGTGGATTTTGACGCACTCAGAACCACGATATGGCTACCAGGCACTTCGTAGTGGAGGACTACGAAAATTTCTAGCGTCTGTGTTCCTTAACAAGAACTTAAATCAAGGAGGCTCGCGCACTTACAGTGGCCTCAAGCATTTCGTCTCCATAAAAATGCCACCGCCGCGGCCGGGATGGAACCCTACATCATTCGCGCCAGCAGTCGAGCACCGTAACTACTGTGCCATTGCGGTGGCTTGCGCTTTGAAAATTTTGTTTGCTTTGTATTTTGTTGCCTTTTATAAATCGAGTATCACGAGGGCAACAAAAATCTATATTTATATGTATTCCAAAGAACCACAGCTGTGTATGTGAGCTACGTTGTCTCGTGACTCAGTAGCGTAATGTTTTGCGATAAGTGGTGTTGAAAGGTCCTGCGTAAAAAGATATCTCATAAAGCACGTGAATGGATGTCTATACAACTTCGGAAACGAAGCAGTATGATAGGGGCTCATTAGCAAAACAGCGCATCGTGTAAGTAGCATCAGGTAGCATCCTATATTCCAAAGGAAATTTTACATTTCACTTCTGGTTCGTCAGATGGAAAGGTGTATGAAACTGTCTGGCGGGTAGACAAATTTACGTAGTATTGCGTTACAATGTGCGCTACCAGAAGGTAAATTTGATCACTGCGTCTATGACAAAGCTTATATATTTATGCATGTCTGCTAGACGTAACGCTGCTCCTCGTTATTATTTTCTTCAATAGTAAGCTGGCAGATTTCGCGGGCGACCTTATTCTAGCAGTGCGAAGTATAGCGGGTAAAAAAAAAACATGTGGCCACAGCATGAAAAATTGACTCGATCACCGTTTTCATCATATTTTGATCAATTAGCTTCTCGAAACTAAAATAATTGTGACATTTGTAGTGAATCCTGCTGGATCGATTCTGTAGATGGACCTCCAAACACGAGCGGAAAAACAGGAGCATGCAAATGCACAGCAAAATATAGCCCGGTTTAAATTTAGTACAATATTTTGTATTACCTATAATTTATACGTTCAGTAATAAATTTGTGTTTTCTAAATGGCTTCTTCACGTGACTCAACTTAAGTGATCTAGTGATTGTAACGTAAATATACGAACTTTCGCACATGAAGCTTTCAAAGTCGTAGTAAGATTTATTTCCAGTAATGATGCAAAAATACATGATGGTAGCGCTGCGTGATAGGTCCTGGTGGAAATATTGTTCAATGTTAACAGCTGGAGAGGAAAATATGAGAGCCTTCTTCTCAGGAAACTTGTGATGCAGCAACGTCATGTCAGTAGAATTAAGCGCGAAATGTAAAATTTCGGTAGTACTAGAATGCCACTTAAACAACGTTCACTTTTTCGAATTGGACCCAAGGAATGTACTGCGTTTCCAGAGTTGCACAGACTTTCGTTAGTTCACTTGGGCAGCCCTATGTAAAATACTTTTAATTTTTCCCGCCGGAATGGCAAGCGGGCACCTTTCACCGGACAGGAGCTGTGAACGATGAGAAGTGTAAAGGAAAACAAAAACTACGCATTTCATTAGATCACAGTTTTTAACAGACTTCATGGTGTAACAGCGCCGTCATACAACTAAGACAACATTTAAAATGCTGGAGCAGCAAATACGCAACTCTCTCATCTATATATATATATATATATATATATATATATATATATATATATATATATATATATATATATATATATATATATATATATATATACTCGTATATAGTGTTGACATACGAGCCCCCCCCCCCCCCCCCCCCGAACAAAATTCCTGGC
Organism: Rhipicephalus appendiculatus; assembly: GCA_030522465.1. NCBI lineage: Eukaryota > Metazoa > Arthropoda > Arachnida > Ixodida > Ixodidae > Rhipicephalus > Rhipicephalus appendiculatus. Next base: position 108,118 of record JALIZH010000277.1, read on the forward strand.
TACGCCACTGATGGCTATATATAGCAGATGGTCACTTTAAGGCTGTGCAGCGTGTCGCAGAGTCCACGGGATATTTTACAATACGCTCTGTTGTGTGTATGGTTTGACGCGCGCATGCACCTGCTTTGCTGATGTCAACTGCGATTCCACGTTCCCTGACTGGTAGATTTCATTTTTCCCATTTTTGTTTTCAGTGATAAGGGTGTAAGGGTGTTTAGGCCATTGGAAACACCCCATGATACGGGTGTTTTGGTAAGTCAAAGCACCCTTTTCCTAGGGTGTAAGGGTGTTAGTTATAGACACGGCAAAACCCCCCTTAAGGGTGTAAACTGGTTTACTGTGACTATGCGCGCTGTCAACATTACTTTTGGTTCCAAAACCACCTCGTGCCGCAGCAATGGCGCAAATTTGACAAAAAGGACCCTTTTGGAGCAGTATGGCGCAGTAATTCCCAGTTGGCGCAGATTGGCGCAATTGGCGCAGGTTTCCCACCACTGGGATTGGCCGCGGGTCAAAGCTTCGCTTAAAGGCCAACTCCGGCGATTTTTCGAGGTCAATGGATCTCAATGAAATTCGCTGGGTAGGTTCCTTTGCACATTTCCGTCATTTATGCCAAATTTCAAGCTTAAGATGCGCTGATCGTTTGCAAATGAATTTTAAAGATTGTCTGCAAACGCCCACCCGGCTTCCCACAATTATTGGCAACACTGCGTGTGTGACGTGTTGGTTTGCCGGTCGACGGAAGTGACGCAGCCGATGGGTTTCGCTAATTTTGGCCGCTACAGCGTATATTGTGCTGGCCACAAGGCGACGGTGTTTGGCCGGCGCTACCGGCGCTTCGCTGGTTTGGCGCGCGATTTTCTGTTCTCTGTGGAGGAGCGTGTGATATTCCGCACCGGCGGGACCAGCATGGCTTGCATGACTTCTAGTTCGTAACAAACTACTACGTCATACATAGACAGTGCACTCGGTTGGGTTTCGGTTTCGGTATTGCGCCTTTTTGCTTATTAAAAATTATTTTCGAATTGGCTGAGCATTTCAGCTATCGGGCGCGTGACAAGAGTGTCTCAGGAACATAAAAGCACCGTTACCCTGACACGGTCAAAAAATCGCCGGAGTTGGCCTTTAAGGCCAACTGAAAACTAAACTAAGTGCCAATGGCCCGCTCCACTATTCGCCCCGAGATCGAGCAGAGTCGCCGCCTGGTGGCCACTGGCTGAAGCGCGCCTAGTGTGGATCGCTCCTCGCGTCGTCTGCTAGCGACATAAGGGTAGCATGTGCGCGTACCCCATGCTCATCCTCAAAGGGCGGTGTGTCCCGCTCTGTTAGCGGAAGTTTAACTGCTCGTACGTTTTCCTAGCGCGATCTAACAGACACATTTCGCCTTGCTCGGCTGTATATGCACTGCAATAAGATCATTGTGAAGTGAAACGATGCGCTGCATAGATGAAACGAGACAAAATGACACAGGAACACGAAACGGACAAGGACCTTGCGTTTCACTTCACAATGCCATACCAACTAGCCCCAGTGGAAGCACTTCTAAATAAGATCAGTTTGTGCACTTGCTGAGAGTGCAGTGTATCCTCCGTTCGCCAGGATCATTTCGGTGTAGGTGTCGCTTTGTAGTTCAAGCACATCGTAAAGTGCACTTGGCGTCGTCCCAAACATGAGAAGTATTAAATATTGCGTGAAAGCAGCGTTGTAGCGACTCTGTGATAAACGAAGTTTTGCATTGTTGTTAAGTGTCTAACTGTGGCGCTGTTGCTTATCGGTTATGCGACGAGCTTTATAATTGTGCTTGAGATAACCTTTTATTGTACAGTCCTGGTCCCACTACAGCGAAATGTTTCTGTCTAGTAAATTCTGACACTTCGGTACTTAAATAGTCCCTTAAAAACAACAGAAAATGAAATGACACGGAAGTGATTAAACTTGAGTCGCCGAGCGCAATTTTAACATTGGGCGAAATTTATAGACACACCCGTGTGCTTAGATTTGGGTTCGCTTTAATTAAAGAATCCAGATAGTCAAAAATTAATCCAGACGGCGTGCCTCACACGCCGTCTAATTTCACGCAAAACGTCATCTTTTTTTTTTTCTTTTTTACAATGCCCTGAGCGCTTTTGTGGCGTTGTCATAGACTGACTGAAGGATCGGACATTATTCGCTTGAAAAAAAAAAAAGCTTTTGTCCCATCAAATAACCGAACCTTTGTTGCATCACTGTCGTGCAGATAATCAATCGAAGAAAGCTGCGTGCTGAACCTTTTTATACTGTTATTGGAGTAAGAACAAACGCGCTAAGGCGCTGCCAGCCACGTAGCTTTCCTGAATAAGCTTATCAACTGTACGTCCATTTCATGGAGAATTGAATAATAAAAAATGCGGATGTGTATTCGTGGTTATTTCAGCTCATCGCCCAAGAATATGAGATTTCTTTCTTTCTGATTTTTTTTAGTATCCTAGACCAGCATGCATGACGCAAAGAATGAATTAAGTCGCACTACAGCAGTGCGAAGTAGGCAGGACACAAGCTCAACACTTACAAATAAAAATGCAAGAAACGTGACATAGTGCGAAAACGCACAGTCGCCAAGCGTGAACATCCCTTTCAATGGCAGATTGCATTTCTCTAACAAGTAATAACATTCGGCGAGCTTCGTGTATCCGTTCGGCTATGGATGACATATATATTACAAGTAGGCTGCAGTCAGCACATTTTATTGGCCGACAATCGGCTGACACCGCTCACAAAAAAGCGCCGCTGCGTACATTTGTATGCGCGCCGCCAGCCGCGTATCCACACTAGCGCGGTGATGGTGCTGCCGCCTGTAGCCCGATCTCGGGGCGAATAGCCATGAGCGAAGATCGACAGGAACGCCGAAACACTTCTAAGCCTTTTTTTACGTCTTGATTGCCTTTAATCTACCGTTAGCCGCGTGCCTTCGGAGCTATGAGTCGCTATCGATGATCGCGTCGCAGCGACCGCGGTTTCGTGCGCGGCGGTTGCGGCAAACGGTAGTACCGTTTTCAATCCGTGTGCGCTAGCCGCGCATGTGCCTTCAAAAAACTACGTCGTTTCTCGTTATCTACGATCGCATCTGCCGCGGCTTTGTTCGCAGCGTTTGCGGAAAGCAGCGCCGCTCTGACTGGTCGGGCGTTGGACGCGCGTGCACTTTCGGAATTTTGTCAGTTTCGTCATCGCCGTATACATGATCGTGTCAAGAGCGACAGGGGTTTCGTCCACAGCGGTAGTGACAAACGATAACCACAGTCATGACAGTGCGTGCGCTGGCCGCGCGCGTACTTCCGAAGCTTCCAGCACGCTGCTGTCGGCCTTTGCTCGACAGTTTTGATACCAAAGTTCGTATCACCCGCCGCGACGAGAAAAAAGTTTTTCGGAACATCCAAATTTTGTCGCAGTGGACGCAGTTGAATTTGGATGGGGAATTTCACGAATTCGTATCTGCCGGTTACGCATCACCGAGATTCTACTGAACGTTTACATGAACGCCTCCTAAATTTAACAACTTGATGAGGCAGAGAAATTGAGTAGAGAACGACGCTATTTAAGGAGTACTGACAAGAATTTGAAATATTTTCGGGTTGTTGCCCTAAATTAAAACGCGGGTATTGAGAACCCTAAAACAGTGTCGTGGTGCTTGGCAATGCATCGAATATATTTTTAATACAGCCACGTTTAAACAACAATTTCGGTTTCGGTATCGAGAGGGTGGCTCCGCAGTGACGTGTCAAGAGAGGTCTGACGTCACGGGAAGACTGCAACTCGCGACATACTAGCAACAGCTGCCTGTTTGTTGTCAGTCGCACGCGTTCCCGTAAACAACGATGAGTGAATTGTCATCCAGAGACTTTGACAGGGATTTCTGCGATTTAGGCTGCATGCAGAACGCAAATTTCGCAAAACCAGTGAACTATGTCGACTTGTCGTGATAATGTCCATTGCGGTGGCGCTGGCTTGCAGATGCTGGGCGAGGAACATTAAAATCAAAGAAAAATATTTTGTACGTGTTGTCTGGCTCCGGTGTGTAGAGCGATGACAGTGCACACCATGGAAACGAGAGATGTCCATATTTGAATAGCGCAAAAAAGACACAGGGACACAGGCGAGAAAGACGATACAGGAGCTAACTTTCAACTGACGTTTATTCGGAAAGACAACACACACACATATATATATATATATATATATATATATATATATATATATATATATATATATACATATAACATCTGGTCATGCGCAATGTCTCCGTCTATTATCAAAAGCATAGTCAGCACTTCAATTTACTTATTTAGAGCCCTGAGCTCAGCAAACCAAGTTCCTTATCTGACAGGGATAAGGACGGGTGGCTAATGCATTTTTTCTCCCATTTTCGCAATGAAAAATTGCGAAATTAGACCAGAAAGTTGACAGAAAGTTACCTGGTAGCGTAAAAAGGATTTTCCGTTACGTTGACGATTATTTGGTTGTTGGCAGCTGTTCGCAGTTAGAGACTTTTAAAGATGCAGTTTTATCTGGTTTTAACCAACATGGTGATGGTCTGAATTTTACATATGAACTGCCTACGGGTAACAAACTGCAGTTTTTAGACGTGACGTTATCTTTTGACTTGGACCACACGTGTTACATGTACGCACCAAGATCAGAAAAACCTCTTTTAAATTTCAAGTCTTCACATTCAAAAATAGTTAAGAACAGCATTGCGTTTTCCTGTTTTAAGTCCGCACTATCGAAGACATGCTACCACCTCATGAAGCAGAGTCTCGAAGGCCAGGTTGCTCGATTGACGCAAGCAGGTTTCCCGTCCTCGTCATTGCTCGCAACGTGCGAGAGAGCAGTTAAATATTTTAAGTCGCCATCTGATTCGAAGAAACCATGCGAACCAGAAAAGCTGAAAACGGCTGTCATCCCATATGTCCATAGCCTCTCGCATCGCCTAAAAAAGATTGGCAGAAAGTACAATGTAAACGTAGTATGTTCCGCTAAAAGAAAACTTAGCCGTGTGTGCCCCGCGGTGGACCGTTTGTACAGAAAAGAAGGAAACGATAACTTGTCTAAAAAATGTGACATGCGCCATACCATGAAGTTCTTAGAATGCAACAAGAGTGGCGTAGTATACCAGTTACCAATGTCGTGTGGTCGCGCGTATGTCGGACAATCGGGACGGTGTGTTAACGTTCGACTACGGGAACACCAGTCTTCTTTGAAATGCAGGCCATGTAGCCACCTGTCCCTTCACTGTGCAGAATGCAAATGTACCCCGAGTTTTGATGATGCAACTATACTATTCCAAAACGGCGATCAGACAACTAGAGAGGTAGCCGAAGCCTTTTTCATTGCGAAAATGGGAGAAAAATGCATTAGCCACCCGTCCTTATCCCTGTCAGATAAGGAACTTGGTTTGCTGAGCTCAGGGCTCTAAATAAGTAAATTGAAGTGCTGACTATGCTTTTGATAATAGACGGAGACATTGCGCATGACCAGATGTTATATATATATATATATATATATATATATATATATATATATATATATATATATATATATATATATATATATATATGTGTGTGTGTGTGTGTGTGTGTGTGTGTGTGTTGTCTTTCCGAATAAACGTCAGTTGAAAGTTAGCGCCTGTATCGTCTTTCTCGCCTGTGTCCCTGTGTCTTTTTTGCGCTATTCAAATATGCATTCCTACCAACTAGCTCGACTTTCCGTGCTACTGCAGAGATGTCCCTTTTGGGGTGCCTCAAAATCGTGCCAGTACTCCTTTAATGCAACTCTAAATGGGAACACGTCTCGGCGCCTGTATGAAGATATGGGGATGGAAATGGAGATGGGAAGAGAAGAGGATAGTGGCATCCATGGTCGAGGACGCGGCAAGCGGCTTCCTAGCCGGTTGTTCAATCCAGTGTTTCCCAGGAAGTGAAGAGCCGCATTGAAGAACTGGGTGCGACAGCGAACAGGAAACAGGCGATACCTCTGTGTAGCCGCGAATAGACCCTGGCGGCGGACCGCGGCGATCAAAAAGGCTCGCTGAGCATCACATGTGCTCGAATGTTTCATATCACCCGCACGCAGTGCGCGCAGGTGACGAGGCTTACCATTTGGGCCTTTGTGATATGAAAAAAAGAAAAAGGACAGCATAGCCTGCCATTCACAAGGGTTATTGCCTAAGTCAGCAGGCTTTGGTTCATTTTATGTGAGATAATAAAGAATAGAGAGTAGTTGTATTATGCACTCTTGAAAGATGTGCGCATATGGTTTCCCATGCTTTGCCATTTGAAGCTGAAAGGTTCTCTCATGACTGCAAAGATGACATGTAGAATGCAGCACATACACATCTGGCAAAGTCAGCCAATGAATGGACAGCGTGCCATGGGGGGTTGTCAGTGGTGCTGCTGCTGTCCTATTTAGTGGCTGCAGCTCTGCATAATGTCCTCACTTTCTGTGAAATGCGGGGATTTGTTGCTTTACTGAAAGAACTTATCACCGGTTGCAATGCAGCATTCCATTTCCTTCAGTGAACAAACTATGCAATGTATTAAATGCGAAGCATTTCCTGGCGAACTGCAGGCACTTTTTTTAAATGCGAAGCATTTCTTAGCGAACTTCGGCGACTTTGAGCATGTCTATCTATCTATCTATCTATCTATCTATCTATCTATCTATCTATCTATCTATCTATCTATCTATCTATCTATCTATCTATCTATCTATCTATCTATGTAGCCGCCTACAACTTTGTGCTCTCCTGGCAGTACCGTTAATGAAATTTATACCAAAATTGGTATCGCATAACAGGACTGTATGACGAACATGAATGACTGGTCATATCATGAAAATCATGACTAACTTGTCATCAAAGTATGATTTACACGCCATGGCCATAGTGCTCCTGAGGCCATTTTCTGAACGATGTATCCAAAAATTGGTACGATGAGACATTTCTGCATGGCCAACATAAATGACAGGTGGTAATATGAAAATCACGACCTGCATGTCATGTACAACATCATTTACATGCCACGCTCATGGCGCGCTGACGGCCGTTTCGCTAGCTTGATATACACCAAATTTGGTATTGCGTGACGTGACTGTATGATGAACATAAATGCCAAGTGGCATAGGCGGAGAGTTTTCATTTTCCCGGAGGGGGCGGGGACCCGACTAGCTCTTCCACATCTCTCTCTCTCTCTCTCTCTATATATATATATATATATATATATATATATATATATATATATATATATATATATATATATATATATAGATATATATGTGTGTGTGTGTGTGTGCGTGTGTGTGTGTGTGCGCGCGTGCGTGCGTGTGTGTGTTTGCGTGTGTGATGTCTGTGTGGACGAGAGAGAGAGTCCGACTTCAAAATTAAAGATTTTATTTTAATAGAACTTTAGTCTCTTAGGTACTGGTACCGCGATATCGTTATGAAGATCTCAAGTCCGAGAATCCCGATTTATTTTTTAATTCGTGCAAATATGCCGATCCACCTCGTAACGCTTGGCACAAAGCGAAAAATGTTGCATAGGCTGCTACTCGCTGGCTCCTACGCATAAAATCGATTCGCACAATGACTGGAATCTGCCAAACGTTTTTTACTGTCATGCTTTATTTACTTTGTTACAACATGAACCAGACAGCACAGAGTGGGCTAATGCTAGCACAGGTAGCTTTAGCTATGCCAGTGAATTATATTTAAGATCGCCAAAAATAATTTTCAAATGTTAGGAAATGCTGTTTGATACCACTACACCTGTGCGAAGCTGGGGTTAACAATTTTCCCGCCGAAAGTTGTGGGTTAGTATTTGAGTTGCTCTTCGGTGAGCGAACTGGTAGTAAACCCTTTGCGTATACATGAAAAATACCTACCATCTTCCCTCGGCACTTTCATAGGCAAGCATGTCGAAGGGTACCCATTTGTAGACAACAAAAAAATTACGCTTTTTGTATTGGCGAGGAAATTTGTGTCGGGGATGCTTTGTATCCTCAGAAGCATTTTGTTTTCTCAAAACCAGTCGCTACGCACTTCAAAACTTCTTTTAACTGGTCATAGCTTATGCAGTCGCCTTCAGTTTTTCATAAACGCACCCTCAAATACGTTCAAGGGGTATTTTCCAATGAAATTTTGACTTATCACTGGCCCATGATCCAAATTTTAGAAGCCAGAAAGAAGAAGAAAAAAAAGCCGGCATAAGTAGCCCCCCTCTGAAAAAGCTGCCAGACAGCACACGGCTGACAGTCCGTTGTCAAAGGACGGGAACCGAAGACAAGCTCTTAAAACATATTCCGGACCGGCGCCAGGTGGGGGGCTCTGCCCCCCCATGAAGCCGCCCGGAGGGGGGTCCGAGCCCCCCCCAGCCCCCCAATAGTCTCCGCCTATGCCAAGTGGTCATATGGAAATCATGACATGTCATGTGCAACATGACTTGCATGCCACACTCATGGTACTGTGGCCATTTCGCTAGCTTGATATACACCAAATTTGGTATTGAGCGACGCAATTGTATGACGAGCATAAATGACCAGTGGTAATATGGAAATTATGACATGTCATGTGGAACATGACTTGCATGCCACGCTCATGACACTCATGGCCGTTTCGTTAGCTTGATATACACCAAATTTGGTATTGAGTGACGCGACTATATGACGAGCATAAATGACAAGTGGTAATATGGAAATCATGACATGTCATGTGCCACATTCTCCGGCCCCTTCTCTTTCTCATCTACATAAATGATTTACTGACTAACATTTTTTTTTCAATAAATCTTTTTGCCGATGATTGTGTGATTTACCACGAAATTAACGATAATAACAACGTCTCTTGCCTTCAATCCAATATTAACAAGGTTCTGGATTGGTGTAACACTTGAATGGAGTATGAAACTAAACATTAATAAGTGCAAGCACATGCGCATTTCTGTTTCACCATTATTGTTTCGTGTCTGTGAAGAAGAGTTCCTTAGCATAGCATGAATTCTCAATGCTATGAATTCTGCACTTGACCTCATTATACTTTTGCTGGAAACGTTTTTTTATGCACCACTGCAACACTTAGCTGTAGGGGACCTTATAATAGCCACGTACGTAAGCTCTTACTGGATAAAAATGACAGCATTAAAGAAACACGATGCTGTTATGTACAGCACACATTACGCATATATTAATGTCACTAAGTTTTAAATTCGTGGCAGGCTGACTATTTCTTTGCAGTTATTGTATCAGAGTCCATGCCCTGAATCATTGCTTATCCCTAATATGTTTCATTATGCAGATTAAGTGAGCCGCCTTCATGAAGCTGTGGAAGAAGAACTGGCAGAAGCATTAGTGCCCAGCCTTCCGCCACATCCCCCCCACCCAGGGGCGGCGCCAGGATTTTTTTACTGGGGGGGGGGGGGGAGGGGGGGGGGGGGGCACCCACGACAAATGAGTTCTTTCAGGGGGGCAGGGAGGCTAGGAACATGTGCGTTGTGTTTTGACTATGCTTGCTCTTGGGGGGGGGGGAGGCAAAGGGGGGGACAGGCGGAAATTTTGGGTGGGCTCCAGCCCCCCCCATACCCCCTGCTGGCGCTGCCCTTGCCCCCCACCTCGCGAGCTCCTTCAGAGTGGTCAATAAGCAAGCACTTGTGCAGGCCCATTTCACACGCTTCAAAGGAAGCAAATCATGATCATGCGACAGCCCATGAGTAGTTCTGGAGAAAACCCATTAATGTAGGGTGTGGCCCTGTATGCAAGCAGGGCTGCGTTTACATTTGAGTTCTTCCTCAGAAGCTGTTTTCCTGCATGCACGGCGCTCTCATCCCCGCTGTTTCTCTGCGCATAGTAAGGGCTTGAGGACATGTGTGTGGCTCCCCAGCAATGCACGAGTTCCTTGAACTCTGTGCCGGTGAACTGTGGGCAATTGTCTGCGCATACTGTCCTCGCATCAGCAAACCGTGCAAATATTGGTTCCAGGACTAGGGTGATGTCTGTCGTAATTGTTCTTTTCAGCTGCTCCAGGTCAAAAAATCAGAACTTGTAGTCCACTACTACGGCATACGCTTTTCCCTCCAGCATGAAGAGACTGATCTCAATTGTGTCACAAGAGTTTGCTGGCAATAGAGTTAGAAGCAGGGGCTCGATTTCTGGCTTTCTGTGCTCCTGGTGTGTTGGGCATTTGCCCATGAAGTCTTCAATCTGCTTCCTTATGCTTGGCCACCATACGCTTTCTCTTGCCCTTGCTCGACACTTTGTTGTGCCCAAGTGGCATGCATGGAGTTTTTCCAGAAATTCTACCCTGATGCCTGGTGGGATGATCAAACCATCAGCTTTGAGGAGCAGACCGTCAAAGAGTGAAATTTTGCTCGCCACCTCGACATAGCATTTCAGGTCAGGAAACAGCCCATGCATGGTTGGCTAAGGCGCAGTGCAGAAGGTGGCTCAACCTGGTGAGTGTTTCATATGACTGGATGCTTGCCCTGATTCTGTCCAGCAGTTGATGTGAAGCGAGGAACTGTTCAAGCGCCGATTCTTCGAACTCGTGCACCGCAGTCTCGAGTTTTCTTTCATTTTCGTCAACTGGTTCTCCTGAATGCTTCCAGGAAAGATCAGCTGTGCCCAGCTTGTTGCCAGGAGTGTGAGACATGGTGTAGTCATACTCTGAAAGACGCATCCTGAAATGCTGAAGGTGAGGAGTTAGCTCAACGAATTGTTTGGTCGTCAGTAGAGGTACTAGGGGCTTGTGGTTCGCCTCTACAGGAAAGGTTGATCCTAACAAGTATTTGGCGGAAATGTTTGCAAGCTTATGTAATCGCCAGAGCCTCCTTTTCGATTTGGGCATATTGTTCATACTCTGTGAGGTAGCATGACGTATACGCCAAAGGTAGGAGTCTTTGTTGTGACTGGTGTAGCAGTGCAGCACCAAGATTGTATGAGGAAGCATCCACTGCCAATATATGAAGCAGCTGAGAATCAGAGTCAGTGAGAATCGGTGTCCTCCTTACAGCTTGTTCGATTTTGTCAAAAATCTGCTGTTGGGCTGTACCCCTGGGTCCATACGGTGTCTTGGTGAAGCAAGTCTCTGAGAGGTTTCGTACAGTTTGCTAGGTCCGGGAGAAACTTCACTGATGGTTTGCAGAGCCCAACGAAGACCTGGCTTCTGACACATCCCATGGTGTGTCGAGCTGGGTTATTCCCGACTTTTTTGGAACGGTGCTGATGCCTGTTGTGCTAATATGTGCCCTAGGAATGTTACTTCCGTTTAACAAAAGGAGCACTTGTCAACATTGAATGTAACACCTGCATTAACGATGAGTATGACCACGAGTCAGCGTCTGACAGCGACGACATCATCTACCACGTCTTTGAAGAGCAGACGAATTTCCCACACTGCCAGGTCAACGAGCGCGCCCCTGACGTCACCCAATACTGAGTGCACGTCATCACGCGTGCCCTCAGGCACGACCACCGCGCCACGGCACTAGCTTCTTATTCTTGGTGCGCGTTTTGAACCAACACTAAAAATGAGCATCATTAACGGTGCTAGGATTAATTAGGCATCACTGAGCATTTACGGCGTCATTCCATGATTACAAGACTTAGACTTACTCATAACAACATGTCATACACAAAAATTCCCCTGTCAAGTGCCCTTTAACAGAAATAGCCAAGAAGTAATCGCATTCATTAACTTAATATCACTAAGACCTTTTGCAAAGCTAGGACTGATTTCAGTTGGGCGTGAGAGATAGCGCCACTGCCTCGCTAATCGAGCGAATGCCCCTGACCCTGCGCCGCCTCTGTGTCGGCGCCGCAATGACTCGCTACATGACTGCATCTGATGTGGGAAACAACCTGACAGAACTTCCTGCAGACAACATGTGTCGCAAGTGCTGTAACAAGCAGAAAGTCGATAAAGCACAATAAAAAGTAGCACACGTCGCTCACAAAGTGTGTGAATCTGCCTAGGAAGATTCCACATGTGCCGGGGAAACCCTACATGCTTATCTAAAACATTGGTATCATTGACACTTTGGTAAACGAAGCAATGGGGACTCTACAAAAGGCAATCACTCGATGCCCGTGCGACGCACTTCCTCAAGTTTCACAGTAGGGGTGCTGCCATAGGTTTCTTTTCTTTTTTGATGATATATTGTAAAATATGTGGCCAACTGAAAAGCCGACACGATCTTAAAAGCTCAGACAGACGTTTATTAGCGTCCGCATGAGCCCAGAACGTAAAGATGGCTTCTTTTTCTTTCTCGAACAAGCTCGCGCACATACTGGCACAAAGCTCGTCGTCCTCTTCTCGCAGGCTGAAGGCGGGAAAATCAACAATATGATGTTTATTGGTGCAAGGGCCATTTGATGGCCAAAGAACGCCAGTACATGTCTGAACAATGATTCTGTTAAGTGGCTGTATAGGGGCCTAAAATTCCTTGTGCTAAAGGCGGGTAAAACATATAGATATTAAAATTATGAGAGTGAAATGGAATGTGTGCAGTGATAATCAGTGGCAAACAGTCCTGATAATAACGCTTTGGAGAGACGGCATGAGCACGAGTGCCTCGTCAGCGCCATTGCGTTCAAGAGCTGCGAGACAGGTGCTTTCTTAATGTAGCCACCGCAGCAGCGACCTTTGTTCAGAGGTCGTGCTGCGGATTACTGGGGAAAGCACAAGAAAGCGATGAACATCTTTTAAAAACGCAAAGAGTGAGTCATGTTTGAATAGCGGATTCCTACCGATGAACATCGCTGGATGAAGAGGCATTTGCTCTCGGTAGGGTAATGGGAAATGCTTTTTTCTAATAGGATCTAATTCCCTGCATTGTATCAAAATATTGTTGCGTGAAGGCACACAGGGAAACAAGGCGTATTCACAATGTCTTTACGCAGCACCCAAGCGTAAGCCAAGATGGAAGAGAAGAGCACGCCCCACCCAACACAATCAAGTCGTCTTCCTTGGCACCTCTCTGGCTGCTTCTGTGTGACATGGTCTTATAACATAACCCCACGCCGGCTGAAGCACCATCTCGGTTCTTTTTATGATGTCGCAGCATGGTAAACCTTAAAGCGGGATACATGAACAATGTCTTTGAACAGTGAAGTGGAGGCAGACGAAGATTCGAGCAGGGCTATCTCGTAGTTGATGTCTGTCACCTGGCGCAATACGCGGGATGGTCCCGAGTATCGAGAAAGCAGTTTTTTAGGAAGTTCAACGCGCCGAGTCAGAGTCCACAATAGCGCCAGGGAACCCAGAGTAAAGGAAACGTGGCGATGATGTGCATCGTAACACTGCCTCTAGTGGTCTTATGATGCTAAAAGGCACTGACAAAGACTTCTTGCACTTTGCGAGCTCTAGTGATAGCATCACGGGCGTCGAAAAGTAATGTTGGATCACAGCCAAAAAAGAGATAGAAAGGAGAAAAAGCCGGCAGATCCCACGCACTGTGGGAATCGATGTAATGCGAAGCAGCCAGCAAGGAGCAAATCATTTTTTACATAATTTGCATGTCATGTTTTACATGTTGGGACCTGTCATTTATGTTCGTCATATAGTCACGTCGTGCAATACCAATTTTGGCGTATATCAAGCTAGCGAACTGGACGCAAGTGCACCATGAGCGTGGCATATAAATGGCGTTGTAGATGGACATGCGTGCCAAGTTTTTCATGTTACCACCTGCCACTTATGTTCGTCATACAGTCACGTCACTCAATCCCAAATTTGGTGTATATCAAGCTAACGAAACGGCCGCGAGCGCGCCATGAGCGTGGCATGCAAGTCATGTCGCACATGACATGTCATGATTTCCATATTACCACGTGTCATTTATGTTCGCCATACAGTCACGTCACTCAATACCAAGTTTGGTGTATATCAAGCTAACGAAACGGCCGCGAGGGCGCCATGAGCGTGGCATGTAAATCATGTTGTTTATGACATGCACGTCATTATTTGCATATTACCACCTGTCACTTATGTTCGTCATACAGTCACGTCACTCAATCCCAAATTTGGTGTATATCAAGCTAACGAAACGGGCGCGAGCGCGCCATGAGCGTGGCATGTAAATCATACTTTTCATGACAAGTTAGTCATGATTTTCAGGATATGACCAGTCATTTATGTTCGTAATACGGTCATCTTATGCCATACCAAATTTGGTATAAATCCCATTAACGATACGGCCAGGAGAGCACAAAGTCGTAGGCGGCTAGATAGATAGATAGCTAGATAGATAGATAGATGATAGATAGATAGATACGCTCAAAGTCGCAGAAGTTTGCTAAGAAATGCTTCGCATTTGAAAAATCCACGCATATCCACAAAGCGAATGATGATGAGTGGGGGAAGCACGGTGATTGTTTGGCAACTGTGAATCTCCCGTGACATCTTGCCCGCTCACTCACGGAAATGAGTGACAATGCATGTGTTCAGTATATACAATGTGTTTTATTGGTCATAACTTGTATGTCGTATTGAGTTCTGGATTCCAATTTCTTCTCATTATCACCGTGTTGTTGTCCGTGAGATGTAGAGCCAATGATTCTTCGAGCGGATCTAACCTGAAGTTGGCAAAGACAAGGTCTATGCACGTCCCCTTGGTGGTTGCTGGTTGTTTACAGTCATACGAAATGCATCGCAGGACATATCGAGATGTCACATACTGCACAAGCCAGTTGTTGTCCGTGATGTCAACGTTAAAGTCACCGACTAGTACAAAGGCCTTGTTCTTGTACTTTGTTTCATACTCGCGCATCGCTAGAACGATGTACTTTTCTACGTTGCCTCGGGAGAGATTCGCAGCCTGGTACACTGTCATGGACGGTTCCGCTGGATAATTTTATTGCAGTGTGTTCTCTGTTGTACAATTGACTCGTTAGTGGCAGGTCAAGATCCACCGCAGTCTCTGGTAACTTCACGTACATCCCAAAACCACCCGCCGGACGCTCTGCTTCTTCTTTTCGCACCTGGGCTATGAGCGTGCATGCCGCCACATGCTGACAAGGCTCGGTCTTAAGGTCCTTCGCCCCTAAAACCAGCTGTATCGTGGTGTGAGGAATTAGAGGCAAATGTAAAAAAGGGCAATGCAATGTCCCAGTCTTGATGGTTGGATGAGACATACATAGAGAGCATATCAGTTAAAGTACAGTTGAATCGTTCAGCCAGTCCATTAGTTTGCGGGTGGTAGGCCGTCGTAAATTTATGTTTCGTCTTGCAGGAGTGAAGCAGGTTGTCGATAACTCGGGAAAGGAAATAGCACCCACAATCTGTGAGAAGTTGGCACGTGGCACCATGATGGAGATTGTCGTCGTGCGGGAAAAAATCGGCAACGTCCGTGGCACAGCTGGTTGGTAGAGCCCGTGTAATGGCGTACCGGATGGTGTGACCCGTCGCGACAGCTATCCACTTGTTCCCAGAAGTAGACGCCAGGAAAGGGCCTAGAAGGTCAAGACCAAGTCGGACGAAGGGGTCAAATGAAAAATCAAGTGGCCGGAGGAGTCCGGCAGGACTCACAGAAGGTCTTTTTCGGCATTGACACTGATCGCATGTGGCGACGTAGCGGCAGACGGAGCAATAAAAACTGGGCCAGTAAAATCAATGCTGTACACGGTCATATGTCCGAGAGCGTTCAAGGTGACTGGCAGTGGAGGCATCATGAAGGTGGCCGATAACACTCGCATGTAGGTGGGAAGGTACCACAAGGAGCAGTTCATGTCCATCTGCGTAGACGTTGTAACGGTACAATGTGCCGTCCTTAAGCACGAACAATCGAGTAGACGGATCGGCATAGGCGTGCGCACGAGGGGGGGGCAGAGGGGGCGGCCGCCCCCCTAGTCACCTAGGAGGGGGGGGCGCAAATTCAGTCCCATACATTGACATAATAGGGAGGGGAAGCGCTGCGACTCCGGGGGGGGGGCAAAGTCAGCTCCATGCATTGACATAACGGGCGGGAGGGGGGGGGGGGGGGGGGCGTTGCGACGAACCTTTGCCCCCCCTGAAGGAAAACCCTGCGCACGCCTATGCGGATCGGGCGTCGTAGAATGCAGCTTCTCAATAACATCACGTAAGACGGGATCTCGGCACTGTTCGTCACGGATGTTGCTTAAAGCGGAGAGAGAAAGCACACATGGTGGCACTTCATCCAACGCCTCAGGTGGGTCCACTGGATTCCAGGACAAACAGTCAGCGTCATGGTGTAAGAAGCCAAATTTGTAAGACACCAAGTAGTTATATTCTTGGAGCCGTAGTGCCCATTGACCAAGACGCCCAGTGGGGTCCTTCAAAGACGAGAGCCAGAAGAGGGCGTGGTGATCGGTTCTGACGGTGAAATGTCGACCATGTAAATAGGGCCGAAATTTTCCTACCACCCAAACGAGAGCAAGGCATTCCCTTTCGGTGATTGAATAGTACCGTTCGGCTGCGGATAGGAGACGGCTGGCATAGGCGATGACACAGGCGCAGCTGGGTTGATGCTGGACCAGAACTGCACCGATTCCGTGGCCGCTGGCATAGGTGCGGACTTCTCTAGGGGCGGAAACATCGAAACGGGCCAGAATAGGTGGTGTTGTTAGTAACGTGATGAGTGCAGAGAACGCCGTAGCCTGCGCAACACCCCAGGAGAATGCGACATCTTTCCTGAGTAAATCTGTGAGAGAACGGGTGACTTACGCAAAATTCTTCACAAAATGTCGAAAGTACGAGCAGAGACCGAAAAAACTGCGGACTTCCCTAGTGCAGGTCGGTACGGGGAAGTTCCACACGGCTAGAACTTTATCAGGATCAGGGCGTACACCAGAGGAGTCGACAAGATGGCCCAACACAGTTAGTTGCTGGTGTCCGAAGTGACACTGACGAGTTCAGTAGGAGACCGGCATTGCAAAAAAAAACAGAAAGGATGGAGCAAAGGCAGTTGAGGAGTGTTTTCAAAGGTCACAGGATAATGTCGTCAAGGTTACACAGACAAACTGACCATTTGAACCAGCGCAAGAGAGTGTCCATCATTCGCTCGATCATTTTTTTCACATCAGGAGACGGGCTTGCTAGCAAAGACCGGGCATGTGTGTAGCTGGAGTGACCAACATCATGGGGAGACAGAGCTGAGATGACGCAGTCATCAGAGGGCGTTAGCAAGGCGAGGGATATTCCACGCGGGAGCACTTGTAGACACAGAGCACACTTGTGGACACAGAGCTACGTTCAGCACAGGAATGCAGGTGCGGTTTGCACGTAACTGAATAACAGTGTGCGGAAAAGTAACACAGTGCGTCAAGACAACGGATGTGATGGGCGCGAGGACATAGTCACCATCAGGTACAAGTGGCGATGGTGTTAAGGGTGATGCAGGTCACTTTTTGCGGCGACAAACGGACATGTTCAGCTGAGCACAGACAACCTTGGGGTGGACTGGGTGGATCGGTCGGGCACGGCAGGTCAAGTTGCACAGTACCAGCTGAACAGTCAATGAGGGCGGAATGGGCGGACAAAAAGTCAAGACAGAGGATAACATCATTGGTGCAGTGAGTGAGGACGGCGAAGAGAACTGAAGTTTGATGACCGGCAATAGTAACACGTGCAGTACATACGCCAATGACAGTAGCCCTACATGTGTGTACGGCTACTGTCAGCAAAACGAACACTACGTGAAAGGGCTAGAGTAAGGACTTTCTTTAAGCGGTCACGAATGTGCGAGCTCATAAAAGAATAATGGGCGCCAGTATCAACTAAAGCTGTAACAGGCAAACCATCCACTTCAACATCAATCAGGTTCTGATTGGTCGGGAGCGTCAACAGAGGGGAATTGGAGGGCAAGTCATAGCAGCAGCGTCACCTCCAGGAGCTGCACCCGTAAGTTTCCCGAAGGAAACCGTCGGGCGAAGGACGGGGACGGGGAATGAGGTGGCGGAGGAGATGGGAAAATCTACGTCATGGTGAAGGCGAGCGGCTGTACTAGGCAGTGGTCGTAGTAGTCGGGTCGTAATTAGCTGAGTCGTCGCGGCGTGGAGGTTCCTGGCCAGAAGTACAGGCTGATGAGTGGAGGTAGTAGAAGCTTGGGCTTGTGTGGGATGGTGAGATCCACGTGCTTCGGCAATGACGCGAAATGTGTCCCACTCGTTCGCATCGAAAGCAAATCAGCCTGTCGTCAGGCGTCCTCGGACGCATTTCAGTCACGGTTACGTGGAGGAGAGCAGCAGTAGTGCTGAACGGGGCTCAAGGGAGGCGGATTGACAGCGCCGGGACGGTGCACAGAACAGATCGTCTGAAGGCCCGCGTCTGCTAATTCTTGGCGCACAACGGTCTGTATTAGCAATATGGTCGGCTGAGGATCACTCGGCGCCAGCGCCCTCAAGGGTGCGGGCGATATGGCTTCAATTCCGCGGCAAACGATTCTGGTAATGTCATCGGAGCGTGCACTGGGCTGGGAGTCTATGCAGAGGTCCTCACAAGTTGAAGTCCCAGCAGTGTTGGGAAGACGGGTGAAGTGGTAGGCAATGCGACGGCGTTTAGCCTCTTCAAAGCGTCGGCACTCCGAGATAACATCTTGAACAACCGAAACGTCTTTAAACACAAGGAGGTTAAAGGCATCGCCTGTGATCCCCTTGAGTCAGAACATCTTGTATATATGCCAGGTATGACTCCGTGGATGTCTGAACACATATGCCAAGTTCTTTCTTAGCGGCCCACTTGCTTAGTGGCCCACTTTGATACTGGCGGCCAATTACCAAGGTGCGGCTTGGTAACGTGTAGTTTATTTTGTCTGTCTATCCCATGTGCTCTGCCAATAAGCTCTCAGCTTTCATTTAAGGACAGGTTTCAAGTCAAGCGCAGGGATAGCTATGGATGTATTGGCAGTGGTTTCGTGGACGGATTTCGTGGTTTCGTGGAGCAAAGACAACCTTGGGGTGGACTGGGTGGATCGGTCGGGCACGGCAGGTTTCGTGGACGGACGGTGGTTTCATGGACGGATGCAGCTAGCTGGTCCACCATCATGTTACCTTGGATCTCACGGTGCCCTGGCACCCAGCACGCTACGACATGCTGTTTGAATGTGTAGACTGTGCATAAAATTGAGTAAAGCGAGACAAGGATGTGGTTTTTGTGTTCTTTAAGAGATTTCAGAGCTTTTACCACGCTTATGGAATCAGTGTATTACTGCCTTTTGTAGTTTGGATTAAACTTTTTAATGTGTTTAACAGCCACAAGTATTGCATAAGCTTCTGCTGTGAATATTGTTATGTGCCGTTTACATAGAGAACGAAGAAGTGAAGGACTGCTTGGTTCCTGCCTTCGCCATCTTGGTTGTTGTTACCCTGACCGCTGCGACTGTGTAAACATTGTAAATACACCCTTATTCTGTGTTCTCCCCGTAACATTTTTGGTGGAGGTGCTGGGGTATATCCGAGGCACACCACGGAACTTCGCAGCGGGCGTCTTCTTGGGCAATCCAGCATGTCGACAGGCAGGCCCTGTTGATCCAGCCCCCGCTATGCCGACTGAACCCAGCCACGTCGTTGTGACCCATCTCCGAGACCCTGGTCCCTTCTGCGGGACTGATAACGTCCACGTGGAAAAGTGGCTGGCCGACTACGAGCGCGCCAGCAAGACCAATCGGTGGGATTCCCACTCTGATGCTTGCAAACGTCAGCTACTACCTCAGGGGAACGGCCAGTGTGTGGTTCGACACGCATGAGGAGGAGCTGACGAGTTGGGACGTATGTAAACAAAAAATGAAAGACCTGTTCGGCAAGCCTATTGCACGCCAACGAGCCGCTCAGAAAGAACTTTCGTGCCGTGCACAAACGTCGATGGAGCCGTACATGGTGTACATACAAGACGTCTTAGCCTTGTGCCGGCAAGTTGACGCCCAAATGCCCGAAGCTGACAAAGTCAGCCACATTCTTAAAGGCATCGCCGATGACGCCTTTCATTTGCTGGTGTACAAGGACTGCTCCACCATTGACGACATCATCAGGGAGTGCCGACGCTTTGAAGAAGCGAAGAGCCGTCGTGTCACGCAGCAATTTGTTCGGCTCCCTAACACTGCCGCCACGTCGTCGTGCGAAGGCGTCCAAACCCAGTCGCCGCCCAGTACCGAAAGCTTCCTGCGCCTTGTGCGGCGAGAGATCGAGGCAGCATCTCCATCTGCTCTGGAGGCTCGTTCTTACGAGGAGGCCCGCCCGACAGTGTCACTAATCCAGGCTGTCATGCGCGAAGAACTGGCGAATGCAGGTATCCAGCCCGTATGTGCCCTAAGTCGTCCCACGGTCAGCCCTGTTCCATACTACCGTCCACAAACGACCTATCCCAGATATCGTGATCCGAACCAGTGGCGCACGCGGGATGACAGGCCGATTTGCTTCAACTGCAACGGGGTAGGCCACATTTCTCGTTATTGTCGCTATCGTCGGCCATCGTCTCCTCGTGCACCATACCATGCAGAGGACACTCGATCCTCCCCTTTTCACGCCCACGAGGATCCACCTAATCTTAATGCCCGAACATCGGCCCCACATTACGACCGCTCGCCGTCCCCACAGAACCAGCGACGTCCTCGTTCACCGGGGCCCCGTCGCTCACCTTCACCTTTCCCCCGCCGGCCCTCCTCGGAAAACTGACCAGTGCAGCTCCCGGAGGTGATGCTGCATTGACCTACCGACCCGGAAATCCTCTGTTGACGCTGGCTACTCGACAAAACCTTTTGGACGTAGAAGTAGATGGCGTGCCTGTTTCAGGCACTCATCGACACAGGTGCCCAATTATCAATCATGAGCGCTCACCTTTCTCGCCGTCTCCGTAAAGTTCTTACGCCCGCCTCATCGCCTGTTGTACGTGAAGCCGATGGCGGTACTCCCACCGTCCTTGGAATGTGTGCTGCGCGTGTGAGCTTCGATGACCACAAGACCCCAGTTCTCTTTGCTGTTCTGGACGAGTGCCCCCCATGACCTCATCCTCGGCCACGACTTTCTGAGCACGCATTCTGCCCTTATCGACTGTTCTTCTGGTCTGTTACAGTTAGAGCTTCCTGCTATGCCTGACCTCGCCACCGCGTCGCCACCACATTTATGTGTAGTCCAGTTTGTTCGTTTGCGCCCAGGTACAGCGACTTACGTCTCATTTGCCCCTGACCCACCGGTACGTGACGGCGACTACCTGATTACCCCTTCCTTGGACGTTCTTCTGACGCGACGTGTAGCTCTCCCTCACTCACTTGTGACTGTTTCTGCGAACCACGCATGCATACCTGTGCTGAACTTTGGACGTTGCGCAGAATTGCTTCCCGAAGGTATCACGCTGGGCACCATATCACCTTTAGACGCACACGACCCTGTTGCCCTGGCCATTGATGCCCCACAGCCGCCTTCAGGTAGCCCCGCTACTAGCACAACACTTGATGACCCGTTCGACAACATGATTGACCCGGACCTTTCCCCTTCTCAAAGCCAGGACCTGCGCCTTTTGTTGGCGTCATACCGCGACATTTTCGATTTCGCTTCACCCCAACTTGGCCAAACATCTCTGGTGACCCATCGAATCGATACCGGGGACGCAAGACCCATTCATCGACGTCCTTACCGTGTCTCTGCGACCGAGCGCAGCGTAATTCAAACAGAAGTCGACAAGATGCTCGCTAAGGACATCATCGAGCCATCTTCGAGTCCCTGGGCGTCGCCTGTGGTTCTTGTAAAAAAGAAAGACAACACCTGGCGGTTCTGCGTCGACTACCGGCACCTCAACAAGATCACCAAGAAAGATGTCTACCCTTTGCCGCGACTAGACGACGCCCTTGATTCTCTTCATGGCGCACGGTACTTTTCCTCCATAGACCTTCGTTCGGGCTATTGGCAGATTGCTGTCGATGAAAATGATCGGGAGAAGACCGCCTTTGTTACACCGGATGGGCTCTACCAGTTTAAAGTCATGCCGTTTGGGTTGTGTAACGCGCCAGCAACATTTGAGCGCATGATGGACTCCCTACTTCGGGGTTTCAAATGGTCTACATGCCTCTGCTACCTCGACGATGTCGTCGTTTTCTCGCCTACGTTCACAAGTCACCTGCAACGCTTGTCGGCTATTTTGCAAGTTTTTCGCACCGCCGGTCTTCAACTCAACTCTTCAAAATGCCGCTTTGGCCGCCGAGAAATCACCGTGCTCGGTCATCTTGTTGGACGCTGCGGGGATACGACCTGATCCAGCAAAAATACGCGCCGTTACTAACTTCCCTATTCCACGTTCTTCCAAGGACGTTCGCTCGTTTTTCGGCCTGTGCTCGTATTTTCGCCGCTTTGTTAAGGATTTTGCAGCGATTGCGCAGCCCCTCACATGCCTTCTGAAAAAGGACGTTCCCTTCTCTTGGGGTCCTGCCCAAGCGTCGGCTTTTTCTCATCTCGTCGACCTACTCACGTCGCCCCCTGTGTTGGCCCATTTCGACGATTCTGCGCCCACCGAAGTACGTACCGATGCCAGCGGTCATGGTATCGGCGCTGTCCTCGGCCAAAATCAACGTGGTCGGGATTGCGTTATTGCATACGCCAGCCGTCTTCTCTCCGCAGCTGAACGGAACTATTCAATAACAGAGAGAGAGTGCCTCGCTCTTGTTTGGGCCATCGGAAAATTTCGTCCATATCTGTACGGCAGACCCTTCACCGTTGTAAGTGATCACCACGCCCTCTGCTGGCTCTCTACTCTTAAAGATCCCGCAGGTCGCCTTGGTCGTTGGGCATTACGACTTCAAGAGTACTCGTTCACTGCCGTCTACAAGTCTGGCCGTTTGCATCAAGACGCCGACTGCCTGTCCCGTTATCCCGTAGACCCGCCAGAACCTTCGGGGAACGATACCATTCCATCTGTGCTCGCTATAACTGACCTCTTCAACATCTCTGCTGAGCAACGCCGTGACCCAACTCTCCGCAAGATCATTGACCGCCTCAATTCACAGGCTCCTGATTCCTCCCTTCGTCTCTTCGTGCTACGCGATGGCACCTTGCTTCGTCGCAATTTGATACCTGACGGTCCTGACCTCTTGCTTGTGATACCGGCACACCTTCGTTCGACCGTTCTGGCTCAGCTTCACGACGTGCCGACGGCGGGGCACCTCGGCGTTTCCCGCACCTACGATCGTGCACGCCGTCGGTTCTATTGGCCAGGAATGTATAGGTCGGTACGCCGTTACGTGACCTCGTGCGACCTTTGTCAGCGCCGCAAGAAGTCAACACTCGCACCTGCTGGCCGTCTTCAATCACTCGACGTCCCATATGAGCCGTTTCATCGTGTCGGCCTCGACTTGCTGGGTCCGTTCCCTACGTCTGTCGCGGGAAATCGATGGATCGCCGTTGCCACGGACTATGCCACACGGTTTGCCATTACTCGCGCACTTCCAACCAGCTGCGCGACCGACGTAGCGGACTTCTTGCTCCACAATGTCATCCTTCAGCACGGAGCACCGCGGCAGCTCCTAACAGACCGTGGCAGGCAGTTTCTCTCTAGGGTCGTCAATGACATTTTGATGGCTTGCTCGACCAAGCATAAGTTAACCACGGCCTACCATCCGCAGACGAACGGCTTGACGGAGCGGATGAACCGAACCATTACCGACATGCTGGCGATGTATGTGTCCGCCAACCACCAAGATTGGGATACAGCGTTGCCTTTCGTCACGTTCGCCTATAACACGTCCCGGCACGAGACCGCTGGCTATTCGCCGTTCTTTCTTTTATTCGGTCGAAATCCAATGTTGCCTATGGACACGATGATGCCTCCTTCGACGTACCCACCTACTGAGTACGCTCAAGAAGCTATAGCCCGCGCCAACCATGCGCGCCAACTTGCGCGCGTTCGGCTAACTGACTCGCAAGCGGCCCAACAATCCCGTTACGATAGCCGTCACCGAAGCGCCCACTTTCTTCCTGGATCTCTTGTCCTCCTGTGGTCTCCAGTACGCCGTGTTGGGCTTTCTGAAAAGCTACTGTTCCCGTACACCGGACCATACCGTGTGCGCCGCCAAGTGACCGACGTCACGTATGAAATCGAACAATTGGCTTCGTCCTCGCGACTCAACCCCGCACGGACATCGTTCACGTTGTCCGTCTGAAGCCCTATCGTACACCGGACTCCGCCAACGTATGTGTATAGTGACCATTCCCACTACCGCCTTTCCCCGGCTGCACCGAGTCAGTGCTTTCGCCGCCGGAGGGTAATGTTATGTGCCGTTTACATAGAGAACGAAGAAGTGAAGGACTGGTTGGTTCCTGCCTTCGCCATCTCGGTTGTTGTTACCCTGACCGCTGCGACTGTGTAAACATTGTAAATACACCCTTCTTCTGTGTTCTCCCCGTAACAATATGCTTGTATTAGGATGCAGAATGCCGGCATCTGAAAAGGATGGACCGACCGCTGCGTAGGACACACCAGCATGACACTTTGATGCATCGGTGAAAAATTCAGGACAGGTGTATTTGTGCTGTAGTTCCAGGAGGTATGTATGGATTTGTGCAATAGGTGAGTGCTTGTTCACTTGTAAAAAAGATACATCACAGTCAATAAGCTGCCACTGCCATGGTGGGGGTTGGACAGTGGAAGCCATCACGCAGTGTTCCAAGAGAGGGACTCCCATTTCTTCGGCAAGACCTTTACTCGTAGTGAGTAGGGCGCTCTTAATACAGAACAGTTATGAAAGAGACTGGAGCTAGATAAATCATTTATAGCATTGTATGTGGTGGTTCACTGTTTGGATTAATCTTTAGAAAAGATACAAAGGAACTATAGCACCTCTGGAGATGGAGTGACCATTGGTTGGATTCCATTGGTTGCTTTTTTTTCTTTTTTTTATCTTTTCGGTCAGGGCACAACAAGGCGTCCAGACGATACAAAAAAAACGAAGACTACAACCATCATCATCATCATCAATTGGTGAGCAGTGAGCAGAGATTGACGAAGGGTCCAGCTGGAGGTAGCGCAAAAACGAAGAATAGCTTCCTGAAACCAAATTCCTTATGGACAACGGTAGAACTGAGCAATGGGGGGACACCTATTAATTCTTTTCTCCAGGTGTGCATACAGCTTTTGCCAACCTGGCGTTTTCCTCACCGTCTATATCATTTATTTTCACTTGGATGAGCTCAATAATGCGCACGGAAGCGATCACTCGCCCACAGTCAATGTTGCGATCACCACTGCCTGCCTGTACTATCACTTGCTGGCTGGCCTCTTTCCCCCCAGAAATGCAAGGCTAGCTGTGCAATTCTGAAGAAAGATTTAAATATCGATAAAATAAGTTCATGGCACACATTACTTAATCGGAGGAATTAAATTAACCAACTGGGGCAATACGGGAAAATTCAGAACAAGGCCTCAGTCATCTTTCGAAAATACCAACTTTATGATAATGTCATTACCTTGAAACATCAAAGAAAGCAATAAAGAGGCATATCCGGATACAATATGAAAAACTGTCATAGCAAAAATGTCTCTGAACTTAACATTTACACCACCACAAAACAAATGTGGGAGCATAGTAAGTCACTATGCTCAAGCGAGCCTACTCATCTCCCACAATTCTATTGTCATCGAACCCAGCCACTATATTAAGCATCATGACAACAAGCATATATAAGTGTTGGGAGGCATTTTTACATTTCCCAGCAAAAATGAAGGTGACTCAGTGGATGAGTGCACACTACCAAAGGACTGGAAAATTATGGGTGAGCTTCAACCTATACGCACGTACTACTGACCCTCACATATGCCTCGTGAATAAAAAACATGCTATCAAGAACATAAACACAGTATTAGCCATACTTTAATTCATGCACACGCACCTTACACACACAATGTGTGTAAGGTGTGTGTGCCTTACACACATTGCGTGTGTAAGGTACACGTAAAATAAAAAACAATAAACGCCAATTTATAATAAATGCCAAGAACTAATCATACTGCAATATTGTAATCACACGTTGAAAGGACTGACAATTGGCTGAGTTCGTGTGTATTCATATTTATGACACCGCGCCGCGAAATAACACTAAATCACTGAGAACCCACAATCACGACAACCTTCAACCGAAATTTTACTCAAGTACATGTGCAGAACATTTGAATCTGCTCATTTGAAAAAGATTTTGGTTTCCAGTCAGCATTTGCGATCTTGCGTTTCCAGAAATTTTGTCTCATTTTGCAACACCATTTCATAAGCCTAAACTCTAATTACATATTGAAATAAAAATACATATAAATGCGTCCATGAATGAACTGTACGATTTGCATATATAGTTCTCCGTCACTCCTCAATTGATTTTGGGAGTTGACTTATCAATGACTGCACATATACGAGTAGCTCACCTAATTGTGTGTAATTTTTTGCAGATGTAAAATTTTCAGATGAGGCTCGCTTTCTGAACATGCAATGAATACTGCAGTTTTCCTGCTTTTCGCTCTGATTTAAGTCATCTTCATGCAAAATAAATCAGATTTATCTAATTGACTTTAACTAAGAGTTTGTTGGAACTTATTAATTTTGGCTGTGAACAGGAGTAATTCAGCTGCACGGAACACAGGCGAAGCCTTAATGCAGACACTATAAGGCAGTATGTACTACACAGTTATCCAGACTACATTTCTTCGTAAAGTCGCGCAATAAGCAGGTACCCGCGTATGTTCTTATTGCTCGTACATACCCACGTACGGCTTTGAAAGGGAGAACATCAGAAAACACTATGGTGCCAGTAAGAATACGAGAACCGGTGAGGCACAACATGTATCTTGGCATTTGTTGCAACGGTTTTAGAGAGAAAAAAAAAAGAACTGTGCACACTCTTGTAGCTCGATCGGTCCTGCCCTTGGCATTGCATCAGCACCGGCGCCGGCATGTGGCTTGCAAAAGCTAACCAACCCCCACGCAGTCTTTTTTTCTTTTCTTCACACTTCCACAATATATTAGGACTAAATTTGGCAAATGCAACGAGCTTGTACTGCAGCCAGAAAGCTTCCTTTCACTGAAAAGAGCGGATGTCCGCACCCTTGCGAACGAAGCTGGATGGATGGATGGATGGATGGATAAGTCCTTTGAGATCAGGCGGCGGGTCACGCCACCTAGCTGCAATACATAGTGAAGGTAAGTACTAGCACTATGTAGTGAAGGATTAAATTTCACTCGTGTCTTGATTGTAGCCACCAATCAGATAACCTCCTCCTGGCTATTTCTACCTGCTTAAAGTCCATTCTGCCTACACTGTCCCTAAACCACAATACTTTGAAAAATTCAGTGCCATTATCTTGAACTATAGGGCGAAGTCCTTTACAGAGCAGTATCAAGTGTTCAGCTGTTTCCTCCTCCTCTACAGATGCGCTACATAACGTGTCTATTTCTTCATATTGTTTTGCATATATTTTGCTCTGTACGTCTTGGTCCACAATACTCCCATCCTAGCTTCAAGCAGCAGAGAGCTACCCCGGGAATTATCATAGATCTTTTCCTTCGCAATTTCCCGCTTGAAAGTTCGGCCGGTCTACAGTGACGATATCACTAGCATCCCTACTTTACACATGCCCCTCTCCATTTCTTTCACCTGCTTCTTAACCGATGTTTCCTTTTTGCTGTTGTCCAAAATATTTGCTTGACAATTTTCGGGTTCGCTTCCTGCATTTTGTATCGACATTCCTCATGTACAAGGAGCTGAGAACTTTCCAAGCCCAATGCTCCTCCCCCATTTTTCTCAATCGCTCCTCAAATTCTATCTTGCTGCTGGCTACCCTGCGCTCGAATGATGTTCATCCTATGTCACCCTTTACACCCCTGATTTGGTGTATTCCCGTGTGCTCCCAAAGCAAGCCTACCTATGCCATGGTGCTTAATTTCCAATCTTGCTTGAACTTCTGATCTCATGCACAAGACCACATTGCCAAACGTCAGACCAGGAACCATGACACCTTTGCAAAATCCCTCTCACATCGTACCCATTGTAATTCCACAGTGCCCTATTTTTCAGTACAGCTGCATTTCTGTTACCTTTAGTTGTTAAGTATCTTTCGTGCTCCTTTAGGTACTCAGCCCCGTTACTTATCCATACACCAAGATTTGTATTTATCCGCTATCTCCAGCGTGACCTCCTGTATCGTATGCTCACTGCCTTCGTTATCATTAAAAATCATGACTGCCGATTCGGCAGTCATGACTGCTCCACCTGTATTGCGAAATGCTTTACGGCAAGCCAACGCGGTAACGACACTAGGTAGCCTTTCTAGCCACTACACTACATCTGAAAGGGAAAACAACCTGACGGAACTCGCTACGGATGAAACGCATCTCCACTGCTGTAACAAGCAGGAAATTGATAAAGCGCAGCAAAAAGTAGCGCGCAAGTTCCACACAGAGTTTGCCAATTTCCACCAAGATTTTACTCGTGCCGGGGAAACCCTACATGGCAGGGTTCTGTTTGGTGTCAGATAAGTCTGTCGCCAGACTGCCGCTAAATCTGGTGGGTATAGTTGCCCCAGCAGTTCTCAATATTTTGCCAGCGTCCGTGGAGTGCCAGTGTCACCGGGCGCCAGTAACCCACGACGTGCCACTTCGCGGTTCTCATTATTTAGCCAGCATACGCAGTATGTCGGTGTCACTGGGGCGCCCGTAACCCACAGCGTGCCACTTCGCGGTTCTCAGTATTTTGCCAGCGTCTGTAGTGTGCCGGTGTCGCTGTGGCGCCAGAGCCTTCAGCGACACCATTGAATCAGGGCCGTTAAATAAAACGGCCGATGTCAACAGACCGCACAGACGCAGGAACCGTACGGGAAAGCTGGAACTGCCTGGGCAAATACCCCCAAGTCTGGCAATCGACTTATGCGACACCAAACAGAACCCTGCCCCCTACATTTTTACCTCAAACATTGATGTCATCGACTGTTCGGTATAAACAGAGCAGTGGGAACTCTGCGAACGGCAATCGCTAGGTGCCCAGCCACGCACTTCCTCAGGTTTAGCATCTTGAATTGGGCTGGTTGGTACAGTCGCGCTCAATATGACTTGCAACACGGGAGCGCGTGGCCTCACGAGTTCAAAGATTGCACATGGCTTTCACTAGCCTTTATTTCCATTATTGAACGCGTTTCTCTCACTTGGGTATGATCCCAAATAAGAAAACAATAGTTGTTGAATTAAAACAAGTTGAAGCCATGCGCAAGATTTGAACCCGTGAGGCCACGCACTCCCGCGATGCAAGTCATACTGAGTGCGCCTGTACACCCGCCCACTTTTTTAACCTGAACACGCGAGCATCGACCACCGAGTCAATGAGCGCCGATTCCCGGCCTCCCGTTCCCGGAACAGCCTAGCAGAGGGCATCTGGACAGGACTGTTCTTCACGCATACGCTCGTATTGTCGTTCATTTCGCCTCCGTGCATCGTTATACGGCGGTTTTCGACTTGGCGCTCGACGCTCGCGTGTTCAGGTTAAAAAAAAATGGTCGGGTGTACATACTGATTTTGAATGAAGAAACAGCGCTGGAACATGTCGGAGACGAGAAGAGACAAACACGGCGTTGACTAACAACCATATTTTATTGCGTTTGCACGGCAATATATAGAGGAAAGAACTACTGTGAAACTCCACTGCTGTGAAACCTGAGTAGTGGAGCTGCATTTAACGGAGAACTACACTAATCACAATTTTTTTTCTCCAACATATGATAACACCGGCTGGGTTCGTATCGTCGAGAAGGCCGCACTCGGAATCGGCCAATCATTCTGTTCGTGAACAAAGATCGATGGCACAACACCACATAATAAGCTGCAGACTTCACCGGAATTCCACACGGATTAGCGACAAACCCTGACGGTAGTTACTGTCACGACAATGCTTCGAGGAGAGAACGAAGGTTCACGAAGGCTCAAAATTACTTCCTCTCACAGGTGCAATCCACTGAGCAGCTCGCTTTTTCTCACGTAAGAAATGTGAAACACTACTTACATCGTCTCGGCCGTCGGTGCTCGTTCTGCCGTGCGCAGAGCAAAAGGCACGCATTGTGATGCTATGAGACGAAGTTCTCCGTTCGGCAGCTCTTCTTTGAAGCGTAAACCATAAACGTAGGCTGGGGACGTTGACTGTTCAGGATAAGACGGACGCCTGACGCGGAAAACCTGCACGCGGTGGAAGTGCGAGCGCCCGGGACGCGTCTTTTCTACTGCGGGTGATCGGAAACAAAGTAGATCCATTCGCGTCTCGTGGGCGCTGCCATCTTGGCTTTAAAACAAACAAACAAAAATACCAACAGCACAATTGTGCCTGATTGTGCCATGTGACCACCGGCGGCCAAAACAGCAGCGCTGGGTCAGGCTTGGCCAGGCTGGGCCAAAAGCGGTAATACTTCTTCATCCGTTAGGTAGACGGCGCTGCTGCTGGCTGGTGAGCGCAATGCAAAACTCGGGCTTGAAAGCTAAAAACACCGCAAAATAGACGAGACGAACGAAGAAGCACACAGGACGAGCTCTGTCTAACAACTGACTGTTTATTGCTTCGATGTTAATATAAAGGGAAGAGTGCGGGTTAACAAGTCACATGCAATTTCAAGCGGTTCGTCACGATACAATGTGTGGAAACTGCTAATCAACAAGATTACACTTTTGTGAGTGCGCCTAGGCACATGAGAGATAGTTGATCTCTTCTATGCTTGGTTTTATGGACGGTTCACTAACACACGTGTCGCCCCTTAGTTTAATCGCGAAAGCCTCGGCTATCATACGATGTGCACGTTTGGGTATCTTCGTATGACTTCGCAGTCTCGGAAATCTGGCGTGCACCCGCACTAGGGTGGCTAGAATACCCGCACGCCATGCCCGCACGTGCTGCCATGAAGCGCCATGTTACTGCCTTGTTTTAAACGATGATTGTTAAGATGTTCGCCAAGTCGCTGATTAAGACAACGGCCCGTTTGTTCAATGGGCGTCTTCTTGCAGGAGAGCGCAACTTCATAGACGACGTTGGCCGCGCATTCCTACAAACTGACTCTTAATTTGTGTTTCGTTGTACACGATGACTTCCTGGTTGACGCGTCTACAAAGTCTACCTAGCTTATTGGGGCGCTAAAAAGCACTTCCACGTCCGATTTCTGGGAGATTTTCTTGATACTGTGAGAGATACCATGAATGTATGGTATCACATTCCTCGAGTTGCCTAGACCTCACGTCTGCACAAAAGATATTGCACGTGGAGCTTCATGGAGAACAGACATTGAAACAAGGGGTAGTCATCATTTTCCTATCCTAATACACATAGGCGTGCGCACGAGGGGGGGGCAGAGGGGGCGGCCGCCCCCCCCCCCCTAGTCCCCTAAGCAGTGGCGTAGCCAGGGGGGTGGCACACCGGGCACGTGCCCCCCCCCCCCCCCCCCGAAATTTTTTTTCGCCATGGCATATATAGCGAAAAAATGGCCATTTCAACGAGGTGCCCCCCCCCCCCGAAAAAAAATTTCTGGCTACGCCCCTGCCCCCTAAGTATACCTAAGAGGGGGGGGGGGGGGGCGCAAAGTCTGCCCCATACATTGACTTAATAGGGAAGGGGGGCGCTGCGAAGTACCTTCCCCCCCCCCCCCCCGAACGGTAACTCTGCGCACGCCTATGCTAATACAACATCCTAGACTACGCTTTTCCAACTATAGGCGCTCAGCAAAGATAACTAATTGGCGAGCATTTCGGTATCACATGACAAATCAAGCTCATACTGTGACAAATTAAACCAGTGTTCCAAGTTCGTTAAAATT
>JALIZH010000278.1:0-33642 GCA_030522465.1 Rhipicephalus appendiculatus
AGCTAGCTAGCGTTCCAGATTCCCTCTAGATAATTTATGCAAGAAAAAAATATTGTTTGCATTTGCCTACCACGGGTACAATCTAAAAACGTCTTCAATGAACTTGCACGCGGTTCATACTGCCGTGTATCAAAATCTGTCTACCACAATGCATGAGGTTGCCCAAAAAGTATATGCGCTGGTCTGTGAATACGAAGTCATGAGACCGATCTTAGGTTCTCTGCAGATATTAGGTTCTCTGCAACACGAAGAATTATACCACATTCAGAGCAGTATCATCATAAGAAGACATGTCATTTTTTTTCAATTCAGTACAAAATAACCAACAGATAGATGAGCATTTACTAGGTGTTTATTTAAAGACCATTGGAAACTTATCCGCAAGAAACTGGGCATTCCTCGCGCTCCCCGCGGTGCCACGCTTAAGCTTTTAAGGTGCTCGACTGCTGTCCCTAAGGTAGCGGGTTCGATCACAGCCGCGGCGTGGCGTTGCGCTAGAAGTGAAATGATAGTGGCCCGTGCACCTGCATTCATGTGCACGCCAAAGAAACACAGGTAGACGTAATTGAAGGAGGCCTGCGCTACGGCGGGCCGCATAATAACTTTTTTTTATTTCGGCGCCTAAAACCGCACAATCTATTACTTCCCAAGCCAGGGTAGCCAAAGCAAGCCACAATTCTTGCGGTCGATGCTCAGTCGTTTAATTATCGCTTCGTCGGCCACGCGAAATTAGGGAATGAACCACCAACCCCCTCGCAGCTCAAGGGTTTGAAAATGCTCACCGCAATGCAGGCTTGATCATAAAGAAGCTCATTTTGGTGCACTAAAATGTAGTGACAGATATGAACGCACTCTAAGGGGTGGAAAGTGTCTTGTAGTGCGCGTTCTTGGCGAAATTCGTCGTTTTTTTTTCTTTCAGCAAATCTGCGTAAGAAAAAATTAGGCACGAGTGGTATATGCGCTAATTTTTAAGCACCGTGTGCTTCTCGCCACGTGACAAATTTATACGATTTAGCGGATTTTTATGTTTATCCTTGATTCCGGTGCAGGCGATGTCTTTGGAAGGAGATCAAGAACGCTCGGGCTTTTTTAAGAAGGACGCGGGTCATGACAGACATTTCAGCGGTTTCTGAATTTTTTTCCGTCCTGAATTCTTCGGGACGCTTTTATATCAAGATACTCATATTTTGGGATCATTCTTCATTGTTTATAGTACTGCAGTGAAGAAAACTAAATAGTATTATAGCTATCATAGCATTATTTTATCCAAATGAGTACGAATAATTTTGTTGTGGCCTTCGAAATGTTGGAGTACTGTTACCTTGCCACCCGCATTAGAGAAGAAGGAATGTGCAAGTCAGGTATTGGGTACTTGCCAATTTAAGTTATGTCTATATATGCTACACGCAAGCCAGCTCTCACTTCACAATGCGTTATGGCTATGCATGTTTTCTTCCACGTGATAAGGCAACGCAGAGCTTAAAGTTATTCGTGTGATAAGATTGTTGGAATGAGTCTCAAAAAACTGTTACGTGTTCATACCGACTTGTTGGTTCCTGATGTCTATGTTGAGATGTGGTGGGCGATAAGCTTCGTCGATCGTGATAATAAAAATTCAGCTAGTTTCACGCCGAGAAGACCATGGGCAAGCGAATCTGTAGACGCGCAAGTGTATCTTCTCGGCATAGTCACGTTAGGAGAGACCAAGAGCACAGCGAGAGGAAAAGCATAGCATAAACTATGTATACGTGAGCGAGTAGCCTAGTGTAGTTAGTAGAGTGAAAGGGAAGCAGGAGAGCGGATGTTAGAGAGGTGTGAAAGAGTAAAAGCATAGCTAAACAGACACATATCCGGACAAGGGAGGCAAGTCAGATAAAGGCGAGTGAAGAGAAAGAGAAGTGACGAGTGTTGTGTAGGGAAGAAGCCGGCGTGCTCCGCGGCGGGGCCGACGGAGGGGAGGACGACGCGCAGACGACTTTAGGCGAGACTGACAGGCGAGTGTCTTAGAGTGTCTGCTCCCGCGTTTATTCACGTGGTTTTAAAGAAAGGAGAAAGAAGGCATTTGGCCAGCGAGGTACAGTTCACATGACCGGCTTGTCCGTGCCGGGTTGGTTGCAATACACAGGCATGGTGGAAGCCTAGCTCCACCTAGCGACATATGCCAGAAACTCTACCCCGCTGGTGTGTTAGCATGCCACCACGGGTCGCACGACACAACGGAGCCGCCATAAGGAGAGGTCCAGCGGAAAGGAGAAGGGAGGCGAAAGGCGACGAGGAGCAGTGGCACAGGTGGTGGAGTTAGAGCTGTGCGCCGCCGTGCCGTGCCGCCGCCCCGCATGTTTTTGCTCACGCCGCTCGCGCCGCCGCCGAATTCCCGAGAGTGACCACGCCGCCGCCGCCGCCGCGCAATAATTGCGGCGCGCCGCCGTTAAGTCTTAATTTTTTACCCGAACGGGGAATCTGGACATAAAATACATCACTTCACCGGGGGAGCTCTTCTCGATGAGTCCATGTAATGGACAGTCCATTTCAGCAGCCGCTGATTGGCCTGATTTCCTCTTCAACGTCATTTTGAGGTCACGAAGTTTTCACAACTCTCGACTCAAATTAGTGGAACGGAATGCGCTTAAGCTTACAGAGCGGGAAAAATAGGAGAGAGCGCGCCGAGCATCTATAATCCAACTCCTCTGAAGCTCCTACATCCTATAGGGCTTCTGTTACAATTCCCACCATGCTCTTGTTTTTTTTTTTTCCTTTTTCTAGGTGAGCTCATGAAAAAAAATTCATGAGTGCGCGCGCCTTGCGTCCATAAAGCAACCTCCTCCGACGCCGCTACCCCCTTGAGCTCTATGCTCTGGTCACAGTTCCCAGCGTGCTCCTATTTCATTTTTTTTTTTTGTGGCTGGAGAGTTATTCTCGACTTGTGCCCATAGTGGACTGCATGTTTTGGCCGCAATTGATTGGCTGGAGTTCGGCGACCAGTCCTCCGCCTGTTTCCGGTTCTTCTTCCGCAACGTCATTTTAATGTGACGAAGTTCCGCAACTCTCGACACTAATGAGGTGGACAGAATGCGCTTCAACGCAACGAACGCAGCGCCCAGACATCCGCTTTTGTGCGTACATCTCGGATGCCGTGCATAAATTCTGATCGCGTTAAGCCAGTGGTTGGCAACTTTTCCAGGTGGATGTCCAAGTTGCTTGAAGCCGACAGAGCGCCGGGCCGCATGGCAAATCTGGGGAAGGGGGAAGAGCCTTTGCGGGCAAACAACAAAGATGGGGTGAATTGAGAATAATGTACAAAACTGGGTTAGAAATCATGTTTATTCTCAGCGCGCATGTCACAAGGCCGAAATTCACGAACATGGCTTACGAGCGACAGACAGACAGACAAAGAACTTTATTGAAGTCCTGAGGGACTAGCCGGGAAGGATCCGCTGGGGCCTTCGGCTTGCCGCTGGCTGCTCCCATGTCGGAATCGGGAGGCCATGCCTCTCCGCTCTTTCACGGACCCTCTGGACGGCCGTTGACTGGATATCGAGGGCAGTACTTGCGATGGCGTCTTCCCAGTCCTGTTCGCTGGTGTGTGACGAAAATCTCATTTTAGTTCAAACCTGCCATGTCGGCCTTCAGATAGGAAGTATAGCACACGTTTAGGGGGCTAGCTGGTGCATTCTTTCAGAAACTAAGGATTTCGCAAAAAACAGCACACGAAAGAGGGAGACGACGACACCTGCGCAATGTCGTCGACACCGGCGTAGGTGTCGTCGTCTCTGTCTTTCGGGTGCTGTGTTTTTGCGCAATCCTCAGTTTATGAAAGATAGGAAGTGATAAAGAAGGGGGGGGGGGGTAGTTAACGTAGTGCCGGGGCGCATAACTGCCCCACGGGCCGCATGTGGCCCACGGACCACAGGTTGCCGACCCCAGACGTAAGCCATCGAATTATGTTGAATGCCTCCGCCTGTCCAACGCACCTTTGAAGGTTGGTACGCATTCCCTGCATCGTTCTCAAATATCTCGGACGCATTCATATGCATGTTCAGACTGGAGAAGTTAATGTTTTGTTAAGGTAAATTTCTGTAAATGTCATCCAGTGTCTTCTTGCGCTGGTAATGTGCTGCGGGTTCGGTTAATCAACCGCATCCGCTTACACCAGCGTTTTGCAGTTTAGCGAGATCGGATGAAAAAGTTTTTTATTTACTATGTGGGGCTTTACGTCCCAAAAATCAACATATGATTATGAAGGACGTCGCAAAGGAGGGCTCCGGAAATTTCGACCATCTGGTGTTCTTTAACGTGCACTGACATCGCACAGTACACGGGCCTCTAGCATTTCGCCTCCATCGATATGCGACCGCCACGGCCGGGATGGCACCTGTGACCTTCAGGGTCAGCAGCCGAGTACCCTAGGCCACTGATCCACCGAGGTAGACCCGGATGAAAAAGAGTTAGCCGCCAGCCTTAGTTCGTTATAACATTACGACATGTTGTTATCGCATTCACTGCTCCGCCCTTTCGAGGAAACAGATTTTTTTTGAAAGGACAATTTTGTCGCCCCGCCAAGTCTTGAATATCGAATCAACCCCCCCTCCCCCCCCCCCCCCGCGCGCGCCGCGCCGCCGCCGGTCCCATGAACCCCGCGCCGGTGTCGCGCCGCCGCCGGAGGTGGAAACACCGGCGCGCCGCCGCCGGTGATTTTGCGACCGGCGCACAGCTCTAGATTTTTATTTATTTATCTATTTATCATAGTACCCACAGTGCCCAAGGGCATTACAGTGGGGGGGGAAGAATACAAAATTTCAACACAGAATACAGATACTCACACTTCTACACAACAATAATAACGCAATTCATTGTCAACCACGTTGTGGCACGTGGGAGTACACAATACAAAGCAGCTTCACAGTACCGTTTCGTCCTTACACATCTTCGCGAGTACACTACTCTAGAACCCTGAAGTGAACTTGAAAATACTTCATGTGAAGTAACTTCTGCTACTTCAGAAGGCAACCTATTCCACCGCGCTATCGTCCTGGGAAAAAATGACATTTTAAATGCGTCAGTGCGGCAGCTTATTTCCTTTATCTTTTTGGCATGATCTAGTCGCTGTGAAACGTAATCGGGTTTGCAAAAGTATTTTGAGGGGTCCAGACCTGTTCGGCTATGAAATACGTTGTGAAAAAGTTTCAGCCTCAGATATTCCCTTCGTTTGTCTAGAAGTTGCCCAACCAAGCTTTTCTTTTGCTGTTGAAACACTGAAATTTCTGGTAAAATCAGAGCAGACAAACCGAACAGCCATGTTTTGAACTCTTTCTAAATTGGAAACGTCACATGCCTTCCACGGATCCCACACAGCACAAGCGTAATCTAAGATAGATCGAATGTTAGATATGTATAGTTGAGTCTTGGCCTCAACTGGTAACTTACTTGCCTTTCTGCGCAGAAAACCTAACACACGTCCTGCTTTACTTGTGACGTGATTTATGTGACGGCTCCAGGAAAGGTCCGGTGTAAAATATACACCAAGATGCTTGTGTTCGCGAACTGATAGCAGCCTGGTTGAATTTACAGTGTAAAATGAGTCATGAGGTGCCTTTTTTCCTAGTGAAACACATATGCACTGTTTTTTGTTGCATTAATAAACATACACCACTTTTCACACCATTCAGAAACTGTGTCGAGATCGTTTTGAAGAGTAGTGCAATCATGGGAGCTATGTATAAGTCTGTACAAAACACAGTCGTCGGCAAATAATTTGATATGTGATGAAATACCGGAACAAATGTCATTTATGTAGATGAGGAACAATAGCGGACCCAAGACTGACCCTTGAGGCACGCCAGAGGACACATCAACTTCCCGGGATGTCTTACCATTGATAACAACCTTTTGCCTTCTAAAATATAAATACTCGCTTATCCAGTTCACAACCGTATCGTTCACTTTATACATTTTTTAGTTTTTCAATCAATAAAGAGTGGGGTACGACGTCAAAGGCTTTTTTAAAATCTAGGAACAAGCAGTCAACAGAGAAACCCTTATCTAAAGCAGAGGATAATTCGTGTGTCAATTCAAGTAACTGTGTTGTACAGGAAAAACGACTACGAAAGCCGTGCTGCTGAGAATTAAGTAAAGAATACGTGTTCATATGAGTCATAACATTGGTAAACAGAACATGTTCAAGTATTTTGCATGCAACACTTGTGAGTGAAATTGGTCCTATAATTTAAAACACTACTTCGCGGTCCACTCTTGCGAACAGGCACTACGTTGGCAAGTTTCCAGTCATCGGGTAATGAAAATTCTTCTAATGACTTAGTGAAAACGACGCACAGATATTTAGATACTTCGCGCGGGCACAAAGGAAAGCAATGCAGGTGACAAACCATCAGGCCCTGTGGCTTTATAGGCATTCATGGATTTGATAAAAGCCTCTATTCCATGCTGGTTAATCACGATATCGCTCATTTGTTCCGCGACCACATCAGAGGACTGTGCGAAAGTGTCACTCATGTTAACCCGAGGGGTGTACACAGAACTCAAAAATGAGATAAAGCACTGGGCGAGGTAGAGCCAATGCCGAGCCGCGCCGCCCGCTGGTAGGACCACGTTGGTGATGACCGTCAGCTCTCCTCGATAAACACAATATGGTGGATGAAAATGCTTAATTGCTCGAAACATTGCTAAACCAAGCTAGGTGAGGTTGTGGATGAAAATGCCTTATTTCCTCCAAACAATGCTAAACCACGCTAGGCGAGATTGTGGATGAAAATGCTTAATTCCTCCAAACATTGCTAAACCAAGTTAGGCAAGATTGTGGATGAAAAAATGACACCATCTCCCGCTAAAGGGAAACCATGTGTAGATGCGAGGCAGCGGGCGCTAATGCTTACACTTGGCGGCGGCGTTGACGCTGGCGCTCATCGCGGCGTTGCGCAGGAGAGACACCTGGGGAGGCGCATAGCACGCAGTGATGGACCGGTGTTTCCTACTGGAACAGCCAATCGCTGCTAATTGGGCAATGAGACAGAAGTCGCTGATTGGACACAGAGACCCGCAGTCCGCTTTTTTGTTAACGCGCACGCTGCGAATTTTTCATTGTTCAACAACGCACAGTGGAAATCTCCCACCGGCACTACCTTGCAGGTCAAGATCCAGTGCCCGTATATACGGGGTGGCCAGCGAACGGTTGTGCAGTGCGAGCAGTGGGTTTTTTCAATCCAGAAACGTGCTAGCAGACGCTGCCTACGTAGGTGTTGCGAGGCGACAGAGGGGGAGGGGACGCGTATCTGCAATAGGGGTGTAAACGCCGCGGGAGGGATGCCTAGAGGAGAGAGGTGGGGGAGGGGACGCGCATCCGCAGTGAGGGTGTGGACGCCGCGGATAGGGATCCCTAGAGAAGAGAGAGGGCGAAGCGTAGGAGAGGAGAGAGGGGCAGGGGACGCGCATGCGCAATGGGGGTGTAAACGCCGCGGTAGGGATGCCTAGAGGATAGAGGGGGCAGAGTAGGAGAGGAGAGAGAGGGGGGAGACGCACATGCTCAGGGGGGTGGTGTGGTCGCCGCTGTGACGGGATGCCCAGAGGAGAGAGAGAGGGAGCGTATGAGTGGAGGTATGTGGAGAGTGTTTGCGCATGCGCAGTAAGGGTGGTCAGGAGGCACACCACCACCACCACCACCAGATTGAACTCGACCTTAAGCTGCTTCGCATCTAAAATGCTTAATTCCTTCAAACATTTCTAAACCATGCTCTACGTTGCCTAACTTTGCACTACTTTGCAATTCATCGATGACGATTCCTCTCAGCGCCGCCGTTCTCTGTTCTTTCCGACTTTTAGTCCGTTAAAACTACACGAAATGTTTATTCCTTTCACTAGAGAACGCCAACGTCCACAGCGGCATTGGGTCGCCTAAGAGCGTTCCACTGTAAAACACTCACAATGCAAGATGAACACGTATTTGAACAGTTATTTTTATTTAGTTTGCCCGCTTGGCTAACCTGTGACCGTTATGCAATTTGACTTATCCGCACTCGAAGTGTAATTGTGCGCGAAAAAGAGAGACAGGGCCTTGAGCATGCGCAACCGTGATACCGGTCCGAATCCACAGTTATCTGTGTAGTCCTCTGAGCCAATGTCCGAAGCGACGATGGTCAGTCTGAGTCCTGTCACGTTGCTCTTGGCTTCACACAACTGCGAATAAAAAGACAGCGAAAATATCACCGTTTATAGTTTGTCGATAGGAACTCCTCTAGCTTTTAGAGCACAGCTCTTAGGCGCCTCTCCGTGAGTTGAGCGGCGTTGCCGTCGCCGTCGGTGGCGTAACCGATAGACATGAAAAAAATTGAAGGACATTTTGTATATTCCAAAGTGTGTCCGGCGAAAGCTTGTGACCATTCGACTGGCTATGCCATGTCTTTTTAAATGTGAAGAATTTCCTTGCGTACTCTAAGCACTGTTGCGTTTCTATCTACATATCTCTCAATCTATCTAGCCGCCTACGTCGGAGTGCTCTCGTGATTGCCTCCTTAACTTGGGGTATAGCCAAATTTTTATGGGAGGCTAAGAAGTATTGCCGATTATGTCTGGCTGATCATGACATAAATAACGTGAAAAGCATGTCGTATACGTCGTCAAACACTTTCCTGCAGACGGGTGTGGCACATACCCGTATAACACGAGCAACGGTATGCGGGTATGCGCCACTGCGATGCGAGCGCCCTCACGCGCCAGAGCGCGCTCCTCCTCTCCACTCACTCTCCGCTACTGCACTCTCGCCGCGGACAACGCCACCAACGCCGGACAGCGCCGGACAATGCCGGATGCCTGACATAGCCCGACTAAGAAATGCATTCGCATTTAAAAGTGACGTCGACAGCGTTGACCTGACGAATACAAATAATAAATATCAGGGTCCCAGTAGCAATCCAACCCAACCAATCTGCGTGGCAATCAAGTACTCAACCACAGAGCCTCGCCAGGTCTCGGAACTCTTTTGGAAAAAGGTCCTATGCAGGCGTAATGTTCGTGAAACGTCCTTTGTGGTTCCAGAGCTGGGTATCTAATTTTATAAATATTACATATGTACTCGTATGAGGCAGGCGTCATGTCGAGTTGACGTCAACTGTATACTTAAGCGCCATCCACTGTAGTTGGTCCACGATGCACTATCCAGGGCTCCCATCCTCGCAAGCACAAGTGCTACATATCAGATTACCGCTTCTGGTGTAGGTAAAACCCATGTTTCTGTTGGGATCGTTACTTAACTGTAAACAACTGCTTATAGAAAACATATGCGACTGTTCAACATATGTCTGTGCGTACAACATTTGTACATATCATTAATGTCATTTCGTAACTTTTCGCTCAATAAAAAATTACAACCCAGTCACCTTGCATCCGCGTGCTTCGCATAACATTGATTCCCATGATACTTGGGATCTGCCATTTTTTTTAAATGCGAATGCATTTCTTAGTCGGGCTATGTCAGGCGTCGGTGTCCGCATCTCTCCGCTCTCAATCCCTCTCCCATAGCAACAGCTGCGGGCGCGCGCGCTTATCCTCGCCCCTAGTAACCGGAGCAGTTGTTGCGGGCGGAGTAGCGGAGAGTGAGTGGAGAGGGAGGTGCGCGCTCTCGTGTGTGAGGGCACTCGCATCGCGGGAGCTCGGCGGAGCTCCCGCGTGTGTGGAGAGAGTGTAGGAGAGGGTAGGTGTAGTGTTCCGCCGCTCCTTCTCTCGCCGTTCGCTCTCTCCTCCCTGCTCCCCACTCTCCCCGTCCGCTCGCTGGCACGTATATATATATATATATATATATATATATATATGTATATATGTATGTATATATATATAAAATAAAAAAATTAAAAAAAAATTTTTTTTAATAAAAATTAAAAAAAAGAAAAAAAAACAGGCGCTGCGCCGTACTCCCGACCGGGCTGCAGAAATTAGGCGCCTCTTCCTTCTTCGAACCACAACCACCATATATAAATGGAGTGAAGCGCGCGCGAAATGCATTCGCATTTCCTCATGATTCCCCTTCGGGGAGGAGGGGGCATTTCTAGATGTGAAGCATCTTATGGCAAAGCTTAATCCGGTGGTGGTGTGCCGGCGTGACCACCCCTTACTGCGCATGCGCAAACCCTTTCAAAAAAATAAAAATAAAAAAACCTCCTCTCCCCCTTTCTCTCCTCTAGGCATCCCTCCCCGCGGCAACCACACCCTCACTGTGCATGCGCCTCCCCTCCCCAATCCCCTCTTGCGCTCCCCCCCTCTCTCCTCTAGGCATCCCTGCCCACGGCGTCCACACCTCCCACTGCGCATGCGCGTCCCCCCCTCTCTCTCCTCTCCTACACTCCCCCTCTCTCCTATAGGCATACCTGCCCGCGGCGTCCACACTACCACTGCACATGCGCGTCCCCCCCTCTCCCCCTCTCCTACGCACCCCCACTCCCTCTCTCGCCTCGCGACGCTGGCAGCGTCTGCTAGCGAGTTTCTTGTTTGAAAAAACCGACTGCTCGCGCTGCACAACCGTTCACTGGCCACCCCATATATATGGCAATGGATCTTGACCTCCAGGGTGGTGCCAGTGGGAGATTTCTCCTGTGCGTTGTTGAACAATAAAAATTCGCAGCGTGCGCGTTAACTAAAAGCGGAGTGCGGGTCTCTGTGTCCAGTCGGAGTATTCTATTCTGTCTCTCATTGCCCATTAGCAGCGATTGGCATGTTGCAGTAGGAAACACTGCTCCATCACTGCCTGCTTTGCGCCTCCCCAGTTTTCTCTCCTGCGCAACGCTGCGATGAGCGCCAGCGTCAACGGCGCCGACAATGTAAGCGTTAGCACCCGCTGCTTCACATCTACACATGGTTCCCTTTAGCGGGAGATGGTGTAATTTTTCTTTTACACTCTCAGTGGGATGGCACACAAACGGACGATAGTCTTTCTTGGGATACTTCAACGCAAAAATTTTGGTCTGGCTGTCTGTCTGTCCGTAACCCGATTCAGCTACTCGGCCAAAGTTTAACCACTATCTGAATGCCCAGCCATCTTGAACTGGTGTTTGGGTTCATACTTGTGAACATATTCGATCAAAAAGCAAATACCACGCATACCTGAGGCGCAACATTAATATGTAAGCGTCAGGTCGTGTGTCCTTTTATTAGAAAATAGATAGGTACGCAATTATAAATACCCTAGTGTTTTTATAGGCTGCCCTGAAAATGCGACGCTCTGCACCAACTGCGACGCTTTGCACGAAAATGCCCTGTGCCGACGATAAGGTGCTGCCGGTGGCAGTGGCCATTGGTCACGGTGTAATTCCCTTGGTTCAACACAAGCTCATGTTTTTCAATGGCGTCCATATCTCGCGCAGCGCCTCCTCTATTTTATCAATGCCAGCCAGATGCGTCCAATTCAACGTAGAGTAGGCGCTGT
The DNA here is from genome assembly GCA_030522465.1 of Rhipicephalus appendiculatus. Lineage (NCBI taxonomy): Eukaryota > Metazoa > Arthropoda > Arachnida > Ixodida > Ixodidae > Rhipicephalus > Rhipicephalus appendiculatus. Next base: position 11,426 of record JALIZH010000278.1, read on the forward strand.
CTGAGGCAAGGCAAAACATAGTAGTACAGGCCGGCACAAGACTATCGTCTTCCGACGACATTTGCAGCGAAGCACGCAGATACGCCGCCAATTTTTTCTTTTAAATTTTTTACCGCGAATCGCAGCGAGACGCGAGACTAATCTGCCTCCGTTCGCATGCGTTAGTATTTTCTCGCGCTTTGCGGATAGTGCGTACGCCATCCGGGTTCCAGTACCCACTCCGCGTCCCAAAGGCAACACGCTAACCTACGCAGTCGCTCACACTGTTGATATTTTTGCTCATGATCATGATAAAATATGTCTCAGCGCTTTGTAATGGGTCGTCCTTCAGGCACCTCACTTGTTGTGGAATTCACCTGTCAACGCCTGGCGGGATTCTACGCTTCTGCCACGTAACAGTACATGTGTCAGGAAGACTCCTCACATTCAATGACATTCGTGTAGGGTTTTTTTTTTCTTCGGAAGCAGTTTCAAGCATTGGCGGCGAACTGTAGCAGAACAACTGCTTGGCGCGTAGAAGACCTGGGTTCCATTCTAATTTGAATAGAAGTTTTCTGTATTTATTTTCACCAGTCTCGAATTTTTCCTCACAACCAACAACGCCGACGCCGACACTAAAATTTCAGCGAAACGAGCTCTTTAAGGCTATCGCGTTAGAACTAACAATAATAGCGCAAGTTTCCACTGTTACCTTTTTTCGAAGTGTTTCTGCTGTGTCGAAGGTAAAGAGCCAGCCTTCACTCTTGTCGTACCCGACCATTGCCTGGAAGGTCGTGTCTTCCTTGAATGAATTTTTGTAGCTCGGCAAACTGCATGCCTGTACAACAACGAAATCAAGTTGACAATGATTAATTTTTTGGCATCCAAAAGCAATTCTTTCAGCGGTTAGGTACGGAAAGTCAGTGCGTTTATAAATTGCCTGGCTTTCAAAACACCAAGGGGGGGGGGGGGGGCATTCATTACGTGCAGCTACTCTATTTTCTCCGTTTCGCGTCTGCTGGCAACCTTCAGCGATTGCCTTAAATACTTCAATATTGATTCGATTTGATTCATTATTTTCATTCACACACACTTACAACATTGTGTTAAATGTAGCGGGATGAGGGAGAAAACCGCACAAACGCGGCTTGAGTGAAAAATCACCCCCTTGACTTTAATATGGTGACATAGGCTAGAGCACATAATACACTTTGTATATTAAACTAATATAGTGGCCATAAAGTGTGGCAGTTGCACGAAGAAAAAAAACATTGTACACATTAATAACTCCAACAAAAAATTCTAGAGAGGGGAACGTAAAACGCTTATTTATTTATTTATTTATTTATTTATTTATTTATTTATTTATTTATTAGTGCCACCTGCATCGCCCAAGTGGGCATTACTGTAGGGGGGTGAGGAAGAAAAAACACAGTTTTACAGTCGAAAATGGCACACATCTTGTAGGGACGAACAAAAAGCATCGGCTGGAAGATCAACAACACACGCATCCAACTTATTCCATTCACGAGTAGTAAAAAGAAAGAAATAATTAGAAAAGACACGGGTACGACAACTCGCGGATTTTTTTTTTAGTGATCATTTCTATGTGACACGTAGTGTCGGCTCATCATGTATAAACTCTTGTTAATGCGAATTTCATCACAAAAGATCGAATGGAACGACTTGAATCCCAAGAATTTTCTGCGCTGCTCAAGAAGTTCCCATCCTAAGTTACTTTTAATGTAGGTAACACTGGAGTTAAAGTTATAATTAACGTTTTCAATTCTGACAACGCTTAGTGCTGTAAATTATAGCCTGCTCTATTCTAGGATTTAAGTTGCCAAGGGAGATTATTACATAGTATTTGATAAGCACAGTTTGTTGTAAAGTGCGCAACCTTCCATACTTCTAGTGTACGAGTGCTATAAGGCTAAAAATTGATAGATCGATTGGCAAGATCTGCCAGTAAGGTATTATTACGTTAAGCACTAAAATAATATTGGCGTAAGAGTCCAGTTTTAGAGCTGTTACGGACTTTAATTATGTGACATTTCTCAAAGAGGGTTTCGGTATGAGAGACATACGGTACATTAGCGACGGCACGTATTACTTTCTTCTGCATACAAAGTAATTTATTTAAGTTAAACTTAGTCGTGGTGGGCCATAGTGGACGCCCATAATTGATGTAAGGCAAAAATAAAGCAATATAATTAACCTCTGATGTGATTAAGTTTTTGGAGTACCAAGCATGCATGGTACTCCATAGCATTTATAGAAGATACCACCAGCAGCTTTACGGTACGCACAAATACCATATTTGTAGATCTATACGCTAGTGTTATTCTGAAGAAAGGCTTACGCATTTGGTACTAAAAAATTACAGCTTTTGTTTATGTCGTATTTACCTTTAGACGGTATTCGGCAGACCAATGAGACAGACTGCACAGGAAGTTATTTGCCATGGTAAATAAGTTACTGTAAGAACTGGACGAAATAAAATACTTGTGTCATCTACGTAAAAGATAAATGTTGCCTTTTCGCGCACAGAAATAATATCGTTAGCAAACAAATTGAAAACAACAGGCCCAGAATGCTGCCCTGTTGTAATCAACGAAAAATATTTCGTTGATTACTGATATCACGGCCACTATTCTCGTGTGACGTGGCGTTATGAAAACCAGGCAAAGGCCTTATCTCAAAACTACGTGTATCGACTCCTTGTGCGCAATCTGATCGAGAAGTAAAAAAACAAGTCACAGTTTCACCACTAGGGCGAAGCAATGAATGCGATAGCAAGAAATTAGTTTGTAACACGAAGAACGACAAGCAGCTCGAAAGTTGCGACGCACCGCCGCAGCACAAAGAAGGACGCTCGAAAAGGACGCATAGTAACAACTGTCGAAGTTGTTACATGTTTGTATTTGAGCAACGCGCTGCGAGTGTCCACAATGCAAAAGCCGATGCTTGTTGTTGCCTCTGACATGGCTTATACCCACTCAGGGAGATTGGCCAAGGATTGATTATATAACTTTTCGACGCTGTTTGATGCTTCTATTTCTTTTAAACTGCGGCACGTGGAATGACCCCTCTGCGTCTCCTGCCACGCGGTGGCGTCTGACGCCAAGTGCCGCGTAGTGCCGCTAGAGGACGGACGTGTTTTTCGTGGGCTCCGGAATGACAGCGACAGATAAGTTTTTTCTGCATGATTCGAGCTTGCTTTTTATTAGTTATATGAGTACATAACCCACTAGATTGAAGATTAATTGGGGTTACAACTTTGTACTGTTTCTTGTGTGACAGTCGCTTGGCTTTTTTTTTTCTTTTTTTTTTCGGCCACCACGTGGCTGAAGGGTACACAAGTGCTTTGAAGCATACTGGCGGAGTTTTGTGGTACCTTTTGGCTTTGAGTGCATGTAATCCGAAGTGTGAACGATCTGGCCATGGTCAAAAAGACCGTAAAGTGTTCAGGGTGCGGAATGGGATGGAAAATAGAGGATGACAAGGCAGAACAAGCTGACGCCAAGTGTAAGCAATGTGAGTTAGAGGCGAAAATGGAAATAATGATGGCTGCCCAGAATGAGCTCAAGGTAAAAATCGCCGAGCTGGAGAATGCGTTGGCGACAGAGCGAGAAAAAACGATGGCTATGGGAGAAAGGCTAAAGTCAGCTGAGGAAGGGTTAGCGAAGGCAGTCATGGTGAACAAGGAAGCAAGCGACGGCGGGAACAGGGGGGCATCAACCCCCATATTGGGAGACGCGAAGGTGGAGACAGGTTTGGGGAAGACAGGTGCAGGGGGCACAGGACCCAGTTTCCGCGAGGTGGTTTTGGGGATGGGAGGAAGCAAAACAGCGGCGGTTGCGCGAGCTGGTGACCGAGGCAGTGGCCAGGTGTGGGACAGTCCAGCAGAAAAGTCGGAGCACGTTATAATGGCCGGGGACTCGAATTTAGCTAGATGCGCAGAAGCAGTCAAGGAAAGGGTGAGAGGCGACAAACGAGTTTTAATAGGGACGTTCCCGGGACGTAGGCTGGGATCAGTGATGAGACAAGCTAGGGCAGAACTCGCAACTAAAGCTAATGGACGTAACCTCGTGATAATTGCGGGAGGTCTAAACGATGTCTTGAATGAAGAATCAGCCGAACTAGCGACCACATTGGCGAAAGGGGTCGATGACATGCGCGCCATTTCCCCTCAGGTGCAGATAGTGGTATGCACAATACCGGAGGTACCGGTGCGTGACGGCAACCTGCAAAGAGCGGTTGTCGACGCAAACAAAGAGATATGGCGGATGAGTCGAGAGAAGGGCATCGAGGTAGTGGAAATAAACAGAGAGGTGCACAGGTGGGGGTGGTTTTCGAAGAGACGGAATACACTTCAATAGGAGGCTTGGTCATGAGGTGGGTTGGTGACTTGCAGGACGCGCAGTAGCTTTTTTGGGGGGCACGCGGGCCCTTCGGTGTCCAGGGTAGCGTGTAATGAGGACAACAACCAGGGGGGACTCTGTGACAGGTAGTATAGCGAAAAACCAGAGAAAAGGTAAAAGAAGGGGAGAAGGCGCGTGTCGCAATTGGTTACATTAACATGCAGGGTGGCAAAAAAAAAAGGCAAAATGGTTAGAGATTCAGGGACAGGTAAACAAGGAACAGATAGGTGTTTATGCGGTTACAGAAACACACTTTAGAGACTTGGAAGAGCCACCACATATTGACAATTACATTTGGGAAGGATGCAACAGGATCATATCAGAAAGGAGAGGTGGGGGTGTTGGAATGCTAATTCATAGCAGAGCAAAATGGGATAGAGTGAAGCAAACGTGTTCAGAGCACCTGTGGGTTTCGGGCACAGTAGGTGGAAAGAAAACGTGGCTAGGTGTAGCTTACTTGTGGACGGGGAATAACTGCAGAGAAAAGAATCTGGAGATAGTGAAATGCATAAGCACCGATATTAAAGAATTTGGTCATGATGCCGAAATAATCCTTCTAGGGGACATGAATGCACACATACATGACCTTGACGGATATTCAGACTCCAATGGCAAGTTATTGCTAGATCTCTGCGAGCAACATAGTCTTGAAATAGTTAACGCGGGGCCTAAGTGTGAGGGACACATCACGTGGGAAGTCGGAAACAGGCAGTCGAGCATTGATTATTGTCTCATGACAGAAGGAATCTATGACAAACTTAGAGAGATGAGAATAGACGAGGAAGGCATTAACAGCTTGGGTAGTGATCATAAACGCATAACATTACAAATGGGATATAAAACTGAAAATAAGAACCTAGAATCGAACATTGGCAGCTCATATTTAAATGAGAAACAAATAACTAATATAGCCGCAAGAGTCGAGGAAGAAGTAGACAAACTTCCAGGCAAAGACTGGAAGTATAGTGAGCTGCTACATGTAATCACGAAAGAAATAGAAAAAGAGAAGAAAACTATTTCTTGGAAAGGAAAGAGAAAGCCAAAAAGTTGGTGGAACAAAGAAATCCGGGATGCGATCGAGAAGCGACGTGAGGCATCACGGCAGCACAGACAAGCAAAAAAGGAGAAGCGTCCACAGGATGAAGTCAACCAAGTATGGGAAATAAATTTAGAGCAAAAATCCATTCTGCAGAAATTAGTTGAGGCAAAAATTAAAGGCGAAAGTGAACGCTGGATGACAGAGATTCGCGAAACGAAGAAGGCCGCGCCTAGGATATTTTGGAGCCACCTAAAAGCGCTAGGTAGGAAGTCTGTAACAATGCAACAACATATGGTAGATGAAGAAGGAAATCAATTGGAAGGGTATGAAGCGCTAGGTTACATCCGAAAGGTAACAGCCGATTCGTTTAAAAAGGTCGCCCAGGGGGATTCCCCGGTGAGTAAAAGTATACAGAAGAGTACAACCGAGGAAGATGTAGTACTTGAAATTTTCAATTGGAAGAAGGCCGAAGGAAAAATTCCTAAGCGCACTACTCCGGGCTTAGATGGGGTTCCCGTCAGCCTCATTAACGAACTAGGACAGAGAACTAAAGAAGCACTGCTGAAAGCCGTAGAAAAGTGCTTACAGGAGAGGGAAATACCAGACAGTTGGCGAAAAAATAGAATGAACTTAATCTATAAAGGCAGGGGAGAAAAGGATAACATTCGCTCGTATAGACCGCTAACTATTACATCGGTGCTATACCGGTTGGCGATGCAGGCAGTAAAATTAAAAATAGAAACGTGGGTAGAGCAAAATGATATTTTGGGAGAACTCCAGAATGGATTCCGAATCGACAGGCGGTTAGACGATAACCTGTTTGTTGTTACACAGTGCATAGAAATATCAAAAATAGAAAACAGGCCCTTATACGTAGCTTATCTAGACATCACCGGGGCATATGACAACGTTAATCAGGAAATTTTGTGGGATATATTGAAGGAAGTGGGCATAGGTGACGACTGTATACAGCTTTTGAGGGAGATATGCCGAGAAAATACAGTTTGTGTAGAATGGGAAGGAACAAGCAGCAAGGACAGCGTTGACATTAGCAAGGGGCTGAGACAGGGATGTCCTTTGTCCCCGCTGTTATTCATGCGGTACATGGTGAGGATGGAAAACGCGCTAGAAGGTAGCAACATTGGATTTAATCTGTCACACAAACAGGCAGGCGCGATGGTTGAGCAGAAGCTTCCAGGTCTATTTTATGCTGACGATATTGTCTTATTTGCGGACAGTCAAGATGATATACAGCGGCTGGCAGATATATGCGGAAGGGAGGGCGAGGCTCTTGGACTAGGTTTTAGTGCAACAAAATGTGGATTGATGGTATTCAATGATCACGAAGACCATGCGGTCTTAATACAGGGCCAAGAAATACCGAGGGTAAGCGAATACAAGTACCTCGGAGGTAAATGAGGGGGATAGATATATGGAGGTACAAGAGAAAGCATCGGTAACAAAGGGAAAGAGGAATGCTGCAATCATGAAGCACAGAGCGTTATGGGGATACAATAGGTACGAGGTGCTTCGAGGGCTGTGGAAGGGTGTGATGGTTCCGGGGCTTACATTTGGGAACTCAGTGGTGTGCATGAAGTCAGAGGTGCAATCTGGAATGGATGTAAATCAAAGGACTGTGGGACGCCTCGCGTTGGGCGCTCACGGGAAGACGACAAATGAGGCTGTAAAGGGTGATATGGGATGGACAGGTTTTGAAGTGAGGGAAGCTCAGAGCAAAATTAGATTTGAAGAGAGGCTGCGGAAAATGAAGGAGAATAGATGGGCAGGGAAGGTTTTCAGGTATTTGTATAGAAAAAGCGTCGACACGCAGTGGAGAAAAAGAACTAGGAGGCTCACCAGTAAATATACGGCTAGCAGTGTGGGCGACATGGCAACAAGGAGCATTAAGTGAAAAGTTAGAGAGGCGGAGAGAACTTATTGGATGACAGCGATGGAAAAGAAGCCGGCTCTCAGTGACTACCGAAAGGGAAAAAACGAAATAAGGAGGGGAGAGGTTTTATGATAATTCAAGGGGAAGCGCTTTACTGTTTGAGGCAAGGTCGGGTTGCCTTAGAACGCGTAGCTATAAAGCGAGATTCTGTAACGAAGAAGAACAATGTACATGCTGTGGGGGAACTAAGGAAACGATGGAACATGTACTGATTGAATGTGGCGATATCCACCCAGATATACGCGTGGACACGAGTCTACATGAAGCCTTGGGTTTTAGGGACAACAATGGAAAGCTGAACACGTCCGCGATAGAAATAAGTAAGAGACGGTTAGAGTATTGGTGGCAGAAAAGTAGAGATAAAAGACAAAAATGAAGAAGGGGGAAAATAAGGTCATTCTGCCTTAAGAAGCAGAGAGATGGACCGTGAACTTATATTTTTCTTTGCAGTAATAACATAGATTTAATCAATGTAGATAAGTCATTAGGCCACCATAAAAAGAAAGTTTTTTTTTCGAGCCTGGTGGCAGACATGTCACCGCCCCGTTATAAAGGGGACGCTCATAGCATCCATCCATCCATCCAGCCCGGTGTTTTTTTTCCCTTCTACATCATGAGTGGTACAGAAGGGAGCCACTTTTTCGTGCGCATCTCAAGGGCAGTTTTCAATTTGAAAGAAACTGTAAAAGCGTTGCGTGATAGAAAACACACTCAAGCTGTTCCGAGATTTGCGTACGACGAGCGGCAAATGGTGCATATAAAGAGCTCGCCGTCACAACGCTGGCACGAGCATGGAGTGTGGCTGTGTAGGCTAGCGCAGCAGGCTGCGGAGCGAGGGGTCGCTCGTGCAAATGCCCGGTCAGGTGGTTTGGAAGTTTTTTCTACTGATTTTATTTTTCTTTATGCCTTTTTTATATATATACATACATATACATATCCAGGATGTGACGGCGTCGACATACGGCGACGGAGAAAATCAGCCGAGAGTGTCCTTATAATTGCTATGGAAATAAAATTCGCCATCCTGCACGTCCCCCAGTGCCTCGCGGATCTGTAGTATCCATGCATGGTATGAGCCGCAGACTTTGCGAGTGATCTGGGTTCTTCCACAACGTGGTGCTTACGAAAAACTGCTGTGTATTACGATAGCAGCAAAAATACGGCGTCTTGCTGGGAACTGCTGTGTATAACGATAGCAGTAAAAATACGGCGTCTTGCTGGGAACGCGATGCGCATTCTCCCTGGGTTTGCAGTTCGCATATGAAGTGCATAAGAGACATTGTGTAAGCCACGCGAATATCAGTGTTGTCAAACACAAGCATCGCGAAACGGTGTTGCTAAAGTGTCTACAAACTGCAAATGTTCCTGGTTTTCAGGGTCTATCTAAGGTGTGTTATATCAAAATCTGAGGGCCCTTAGTCCTTTGAAATTTTCTTTGAAAATTTTATTATATGTTAGCCGTTGTCCCATGGTGCGCCCGTGTGCTGGCAGAGCGCCTGCAGCCATAGCTGCGCGGCCTCTCAATGAAGCAGTTTCACACATTACTCTTCCACAGCTCACTAAGGGATGCAAAGGTTTTCTGTCGGCGGACACGAGGTAGTCCGACAAACGGGTCATACACATATACGCCAAAGACATTCCGTATGTTGAGGAGGAAGGCAGAATGGTGGCGAATGGTCCACTCACAAGGTCGATTCCCGATGTCTGTTGTCCTATGTCCGCGCGCTGTTCATTCTCGCAAGGCTTCCCAAGCTGGTAGTTGCCGGGCCCGTTGGGATCGTTGTCTCTGTTCTGCGGCCTGTACCAACGACCCGCCATGCCAACTGACACAGCGAACGTGGTGCTGGGACTCCACGCTTGCGGGTCTACCGTCATGCTCCAAATTGTGTTTGCCTGAATATTCAGAGAAGAAGGAGGCTTAATTGGCAAATTCGAAGGCTAAATGCCTACATGGTAGAGTCAGCTCGGAAATATTCATGCAGATAATGTACGAACCAAATTTCGGCAACAGTTCTCTACAATAACACAATTTTTCAATCGGTACTCACGTACATAGACTAGCACAAATACTGCAAGCTTTATCCAGCAGGCTGGCGTAAGCACAAGTGCACGCATGAGAATGCAAGCGCACCTTGCGATAACACACTGTAATAACACATTATGCGCGCACTCCACCCACTGTTCACTGAACGCGTTTTCTAAACAAATGGCCACTGCTGGAGTCATGACCAATTGCATTCGCTCGCGTAGTTCGAGGAGCGCTTAAAGGAAAAACTTGGAGGAAACTCGAGTTTCCCGTTTAAGCGTAGAACGTGATAGCGTAATTGGGCCCTCTTCACATCGCCTTTTCAACTGCGAGCCTGGCTTCGGTTTTCAATGCATATGACAATCGTGCCGCTAGGAAATAGACGCCGCTGGCGTAACATAGGCTTTTACAGCGAAATGTCTACATGGCTAGGCGAAACTAAAAACTGTCGCCACGAGAAACGCTAAACGTCTCCATTGGCTGCTCCGTCAGTTACGTCGTCCTCTACGTCGCACCCAACCGCGCACATCATTGGGAGCGCTGTCAGCGACGTCGTGCCGGCGAGCCCATGCGCAGCAGTTTCAACGGAGTGGCTTTGAAAGCGAGCAAAAGCGAAAAAAAAAAATTTGGCGGCATATATGCGTGCTTCGCTGCGAATGTCGCCGAAAGACGATAGTCTTCTGCCGGCCGTACCACTATGTTTTGCTTTGCCTCAGACAGCGCCTCCTCTATGTTGAATCGGCCGTATCTGGCTGGCATTATTAAAATAGTACATTTTCTCATTCGCGCCTTGGGTTCCTATTGCTCTGATCATTCCCTTTCATATAGGTATGGAATACATAAATATCTATATCTTTTTTAATGTTATGGCAGGAAATTGCTAACAAGTTTTTTTCGCAGGCTATAAAATGCATGACTGGCGCTAATGAAGCCGCGTGACTGAAGAAATTACTTACGAGGCGGATGGGGTACGAGGCGTAGAGGTCAGGCGTGAGAAGCTCTTTGCTATAAAGGGTCGGTGGAATCATGTGGCATTCGTCGTATGAGGTGTCTTCCTCCGCGTGATAACCCTCGGCGATAAATATGTCCACTGGAGTAGCGCTGCAACATAAGAAGTGACTATTTGCTGCAAAATCTCCTGATGTACTCATTTCAATTCATACACCCTAATAATACTATAGAATTATGTGAATTCATCGAATCCGGTACGAGACAAGTGGCTAGGGCGTGGAACATATACATCATGTTATAGTCAGCATAGTGTTGTCTAAATTAAAATAGGACAGCTATGCTCCATTCCTCTTGGTAGATTCGCTCTACGACGCCTTGAAGATACTTTGCCCCTGCTAAAGTAATTCACGAAAACTACGGAAAACTGTGTTAGTATACATTCTTAGGCGTGATAGAATCTGCAGGGAATCCCACAGTAGTATAGTGGGCCGTCACATCCTACGCCAGCCCAGATGTCGAACAGTCAGCACGCAATTTACAACGTAACCCGAGCACATGCAATATTGAAACCGAGCGCACTGGATATGCGCAAGTGCAGCTGATTTGCCAAACGCGACACAGTAACGCGCTGTGAAGAAGTGACAAAATTCAAGTGAGGTTGCGCCGCAGAGCAATTTCTACTGGGAAAATGCAAAGGCAGTCCTCTCATTGCTTGCGTATGATGCCTCGCGCTAAGCTCTTTATTTCACACATTAAAATGGACACCTAAAGGTTGAAAGTTGAGAGCAGTACTTTTTGAATGTTACTTAGCTGACAGATAATTACGAAAGGAAATAAAAATTCTTGGGGTTTGATGTCAAAGAACCAGCATATGGTTATGGGAGACGCCGTAGTGCAGGGTACGGATATTTCTGCCACCTGGGGTTCTTTAGCATGCACCTAAATCTAAGTTCATGAGCCTCAAGCTATTTCGCCTCCATCTGAAATGCGGCCGCCGCAGCCGGCATTCTATCCCGCATGCTGCGGTTCACCAATTGGGCAAATAACCACTAGACGACCGTGGCGTGTTTACGAAAGGGAAATTGTTCGAAATGTTCGTTTCTTCGTTAGACAGAAAACAATGAAACTAAACATAATTAAGACAAGGAACGCATAAGGAATAATTATTGTTCTTTTTAATTAGAGTATAATCATTATGACCAAAAATCGAAAGGAATTAAAGCGGACAAAAAAGTCCCCTTTCCCTCGATGAGATCAGAAAACCTTAGGCAGTTATAATTCTCGGAGAAGCCGTGGACACGACTTCGTGTAGATTTTGCAGCACCATCGAAAAAAGAGAATGTATATGCGTGATCCAAAGTGACTTATGCCCTACCGGTAACCTCTCTTCGGAAATACATTCACGACTCTTTTCTGTCTTTGCCGAGATACTTGTTTATTTGGCTGTAGATAACCATGTGCCAGCTCCATAAAGTTAAATAATCTGTCGTTCCCTTTACGCCACCCGAAGGTCTAAACTCGCGGAAAGACCACAGGAAATAGTAGTTCGTTTACAAGAATATCAGTTTTTGTGATTGTTACTGTAGTTTTTAAGAATCGCGAGAACTCGAGCCATTGCTCTTTTTTTAGCAATGTATGTAACTATATTTTCTAGACCCGTCATATTATATATTCTTGGTTTTAAGAAAACACAACACATCTGTTACGTAGATATTCATCTGAACAATCTGCGCTTGAGCTATTTTCATCACTTTAGGCTTTCTCATTCTTAAAACCGGATAATTCGCTTCGCTTTGTCATTTATCTTCTAAAATTGCGTTTCTAAGTATTTTATACTTCCTCCAAATATTGTAGTCATGTCTGAAAGTCGTAATTTCGTTACCGTCCTAGCTACGGTTTTCAGTCCTAAGTCCCAATTCTTTAAGTCCTTGTTCCTCGATTAATATTTTCAGCGTAAGTTAAACGTGATGCAGGAGTACAGCCTACATGTTTGTCTGACAGATTTTGCATCCTTAAACCTATGTACATTAGAAGCAATTCTATTAAGACATTCCTCACCGTCGTCGTTATCATCATCATCAGAAGCAGCAGCCTGACTAGCCCACTGCAGGGCAAATCCCTCTCCCACGTTCCGCCAATCAGCTCGGTAGTGTGCTTGCTGCTAACACGTTATAGCCGCTAACTTCTTTATCTCATCTACCCACCTAACTTGCTGTCTTACTCTAGCGCGTTTCTCATCTGTTGAAATCCAGTCTGTTACTGTTAATCACCAGCGGCTATCTCGCCTAAGCGCTACGTCACGTGCCCATGTCTATTTCTTCTTGAATTAGAATGAGATGACCTTAACCCCTGTTTGTTGCTTGACCTACTCTGCTCTCTTCTTGGCTCTTAAGGTTACAGCTATCAGCATCGCGCGCTGCGTCGTCATCAATTTAAGTTGATCTCCCTTTGTAAGCCTCCAGAAAAAAACAATCGCGGAAAAACTTTTAGGAGTTCTCTAAGCGGTGATTATGTGAGGCGTTTTATTGTAGGTGGAGGCCGTTCCTTGAACGCCTCTTTCAGGCGAAATCGGCGTAGCTTCTTTCTCTTCCGTCTAGCATTCGGTAGCGCCTCGAACCATGTCCCACAGCACGCGCATCCCACGGCTCTCTAGACGGGTGTTTCGTCTCAAAATTTCGCGAATTAGGATTTTCCGAATGGCTAAAGTCCTCTTGCCGGCTTCGCTTTTAGGTGCGGAGCACCTTTGGGAACCGGTCTGTGATGCGACGGTGGCGGCGGCATGGCCACTTTCGGGACATCCTCCAGGTTAGTGCTGTGCGGAGAAATACCGGAAAGATGCAGCTGTGATATGCCATCCTCTGGAGGGATAGTGCTAAACTACCATTCATGATTTCAGACTGCTTGCCGCATGTGCTCCAACCCATCCTTATTCTTCTAGTTATTATACTCCCATGGCTCACCTCCGCGGTTAGTACTCGTCCTAAGTAGACGTGTTCCTTTAAAACTTCCAATACCTCGCTACTGATCGCAAAGCGCTGTTCTCTTCTGAGACTGTTGCACATTACTTCAATTTTCTGCATATTAATTTTAACGCCCACCATTCGGCTTCGCTTTTCCAACTCAGTAATGACGAGTTTCATTTCGTCCCCTGTGTTACTCAGCAATGCAATGTCATCAGTAGAGGCCGGATTTTTAGGCACTAAAAAAGCGTGTTTTAGGCGCCAAAAATAGGCAGGCAAAACACCGGTTTAGGCTTCCAAAATCGTAAATATAGGCACGATAAATTTTTAGATAAATTCAGAATATTTCAAACAAAGACGTACCCGACCTGTATTTACGACAGGAAAGAAAAAAACGTTACTCTTTATGATGGCACAAAGGCGCCAACGGTTGACATAGCTATGCAGTTGTCCTTTTACCCGCACGGTTCGTAGAACACAGTCGCTCCTTTTATTCTGTGTCATTGTGAGTCAAGTGTCCACCGTGGAATCAACACACTCCTGGATCTCTTTATTTTCGGCATGCACAGAAGCAGATAGTTAGACCGTTAAAAGACCGGAAGAGAGGGCTGCCTCGTATTGGCTGGGTCTAACCGCGTAGGGTCAGTTGCTTCTCCGTCGGTGAACACCTTTAAAGGGCTCCTCACCTCGTCTGAGCATTTTGAGCTGACCAGTGTTTTGCATGGACTGGGCGCTCTCGATCACGTGTGCCAAGATTTGCAACGCTGCCCGCCGCGGAAAGATGTGACATTTAAAAATGAATGCCGCTTGCCCTTTTTTCAGGCGCGCGACCCAAGATGGAGAGGTTGACGTACAACAAGGAATGGTGCTGCGTCAGGCCCGTAGCCAGAAATTTTTTTCAGGGGGGGGGGGGGGGCACCTGTTGAAAACCATGAAAACCACATATTTTCATTATTTATTCTGGGTAAAATACCCCTCTCCATCCAAATTTCGGGGGGGGGGGGGGGGGGGGCTATGGGCCTGTTCTGCGTAGTTATGAGTTCTGACGTCGCTCCTCTACGTAGACATTGATGCTCTGACATCGCTCGCAGTATAGAGCGTGCCACTGCGAGAATTATTCGAGGCGACATGTGTAATTTGTGCAATCTGTTGCTTGAATAGATGAATGAAAGTTTATAGAAATAATTATATACAAGCGGGATCTGTGTGCGTTTTTATTTTTATTTTTTTACTTCGGATCGCGGCGAGATGTGAGACTAATCTGCCTCCATTTCGTATGCGGTCGTGTTTTCGCCGCTCCCGCGCTGCGCCGGCGCCATCCCTGACAACGCTTGGCGCATTTTTCGTGCACCATCCTTAACAGCTGTTCCAGCTGTGCGACGCGGTGTATCGCGTAAGGATACATGATCCCTGGCACAGCCTCTCCGAACGCGCGCGCACTGAAGGATCCATCCCACAGAAACAGGCAGTACACTACAGAGAACGCCGAAACGACACAATACCGCTTGCGTGCACTACCTGGCTCATGCACGTCATGCGCACGTGACCTTGCGTGCGCATGGCGCCTCCTCGCATCATGGCTTCGCGGCTCGTAATGAACCAACATCAAAGATTATTGTGATCCAACGCTCTACAATTGATCATGTTATCTGGTGAAGGGCCCTTTAAGAAGTCAATTACAAAGAAAACCAAAGCCGTGTGCACATCACATTTTTCTTACTTTTGATTTACCCTCTCGTTTCCCCTGACGGCACTCTACGGTTTCGCATTCGTTCGCCACCTTCCCGCGGCTGCGCAGAGGGACCTCCTATTTCCTGCCCACTGCCACACCCATGTCTTCAAGATGGTTCATTTAAAGTCCCTAGATTTTTCCCTCTCAAAATCTAGGGACTTTAGGTTAATTTCCATGAGGACACTGGAATGGACAAACGACTGTAGAAGCCATCCGCCGCGTCTTCGGCCATGGACGCTACTCTGTTCTTCTCCTCTCCTCTTCCCATCTTTATTTCCCTTCCCCCATTCCATAGCAGACGCTGAGACGTGCTCCCATTTAGGGTTACAGAAATAGCGTCTTTTCCTCTCCCCTCAACCCCCTCCTGCAGCCTCTCGCGACATTAAAGGGACTGTCTACCGTCGTTCATCACTTTTATGTTTTGTATCGCAATAAAAAGCGTACCGTCTGAAGTGCCGAACCTTGCAGCGGTTTCTCTGGAAAGTGAGTAGAAATTTTTAAAACAGAATTTTGCGATCTGCATTCGGTCCTCTTCCATTGGTGGGATGAATGCCCACAACACTAGTTGGTGGAGGCGATGACGACTGTAGTGCCGGTAAAAGTCGCAAACTGGAACCGCGCGCTCTTTTTGCAGACTTCATCAATTTTTGTTTAATAATAAAACAAATACCGTAGTGGTCGCTTAAGCACGCATATTGTCAGATAATGTATTATTACCACAGTTTCTCCAGCTTTGTTCAGTCTGCCTGACAAACCACCGCGGTCGAGCGGAAAAGTTGGTCTGTTCCAGCAACACTGGTACGCCGGGGTTGTGAAACGAACTGTAGTGGTTCCACTCATGCCAACCGCGCTACTAAAATGAACATGAGGAGTGCTTCACAAAACAACAGAAGGTTCCTGCTGTCTTTCAGTTATGTTTAAGTGTTCTGTGTTGTATATGCGATATGAGAGCCAGCATGGACGCCCTGGTGAAGCGGAACGTGATGGCAAAATCTTCTTCAATGTAGCACCTTGGTGAATGGTGTGCACTTTACTGATGAAGACTCGTGCTACGTTACTAGATTATCTTGGACTCACGGGCATGGTTCGAAAATTCCCTGAAGTCAGTCACGCTGCTATTCGCTGAAGACAATTTTTTTTTCTTATGAGCGGTGCCGGACGCAGTGCTCGCGTTTCGCCGCCGTAGGCAGGCAGGTATAGGTGGTATTCACCTCCGAGCAACCCTGTGCTCCCGCAGCATACCCGCACGGCATGCCGGGAAGGCACTACTTCCGGCCGCCATAACTACGGCCGTGTACACCATGTGTGTCTGTGCGTAATACTAAAGCTGAGCCGTTTTTTTTTTTTTTGCCCCGCCATCTGTTATCATGTTTAATTGCGCCGTATTTGGGTGCAGCAATCGCAAAAATTGAAGGGTGACGCGTCTGAGAACGCAAAACAGGTTAAATTTTATTCCTTGCTAACGTTATTCGAGGCCAATGTAGCCGTACTCTGGAGGTTTCGGCGAAGCGTCGTGACGAATGGTTCAGCCGTCTTCGCCGGGCTGATATTAGAAGGCTAGCTGTGTGGTGAGCGCCTGAGAGTGGTTCACCTGCGAATGGAAACACAGTTGAGTTCGAATTCTGATAGGTTTGAGTAAAAAAAGGAAAGCCATGCGTTTAATCAGACGCGAACGGAACACGAAAATAGAGAAATCGCAATGACACAGTAAATGCATTCAGTTTCAGTGCACTGGCAGAGACGTCTGCGAAAAGCACGACACAGCAGAGTTTTCAACCTTGGACTGCTCATATCTACATATGCGCGGTACATTGCGAGCTAAAATGAGACGCACACGGTTTTGTTTTTCTCGCTAAAGCGGCCTTCTGGCTACTCGTTTCAGTACACTCGCATCAAAGTACAGCTGTGCTTTGATGACTTGGTCTCGTGAATAATTATACGCCCTAGAGACTTTTCATCGCGATCGATCAAAGCTGTGGGCGAGTCAGTCACGTCGAAATTTCAGTCTCGTTTGCACTCGACCGCTGTCGAAAGTGCCCCGTGCAATGGTGGTTTTACGCGCATTACTTCGTAAGCGCTGTTACCAGCTTCAACCAGATTCGTAGAGCATCGCACTATCATCAAATTAATGGGTAAACTCGTCCTTCGCGCTTACAGCTGCAGTATAACTTCAAGAAGTTAAAGATGATCTTACCTTTGCGCGCACAACGACGCAGCCGTCGTGACTTCTCAGCAAGGGTTCCTGGACAGGTAATTGTGAGCTTCCAAAGAAATTTCTTGGCTTTCAGTTGTTCGTGCGTCACAAAACCTGTAGTATGCACGTCCTTTATGTCTGAAGGATTCACCTCAGGGACGCGTTCGATGTCAAATGCGGCTTCCTTGCTCGTCAGAATGAGTTAGTCAACGGCACCGCAGACAGCCACTTCGTCCGTGTATCACTTTTAGCGCCGGCTTCCAATTTCTCGGCGTACACGCCCAAGCGAGCCGAGCGCGCATCGCCCATGGCTGCAGCAGCTTTGCCAATGGTAAATATGATACTTCAAGAGCCACACAAAATTAAAACAAGAGCAAATTGCCGGCAATAGCTTGTAGGCAGCGGACGGGAAATGGCGGAATGAATCCACATGTCGGAACCGCCGGCCTTCAATATGGGCGGCCACGCGGTTGCCAGCACAGCTGGCGCACTTTCGCTACCACGCCCGCCAACGTGACGTCACGTGAATACAATCTATACAGGCAGGCGAACGCGCTGCCGGCAGCGCCACCAAGCGCCTCTCTGAACGCGTGAGGAAAAAAAATTACACCATCTCCCGCTAAAGGGAACCATGTGTAGATGTGAAGCAGCGGGCGCTAACGCTTACACTTGCGGCGGCGTTGACGCTGGCGCTCATCGCAGCGTTGCGCAGGAGAGAAAACTGGGGAGGCGCAAAGCAGGCAGTGATGGAGCAGTGTTTCCTACTGGAACATGCCAATCGCTGCTAATGGGCAATGAGAGACAGAAGACTCCGACTGGACACACAGAGACCCGCACTCCGCTTTTAGTTAACGCGCACGCTGCGAATTTTTATTGTTCAACAACGCACAGGAGAAATCTTCCACCGGCACCACCTTGGAGGTCAAGATCCATTGCCATATATACGGGATGGCCAGTGAACGGTTGTGCAGCGCGAGCAGTCGGTTTTTTCAACCAAGAAACTCGCTAGCAGACGCTGCCTGCGTCGGCGCAGCGAGGCGAGAGAGGGGGAAGCGGGAGGAGAGGAGAGAGAGGGGGTGACACGCATGCGCAGTGGGGAGTGTGAACGCCGTGGGCAGGGATGCGTAGAGGAGAGAGGGGGGAGCGTAGGAGAGAAGAGAGAGGGGGGGACGCGCATGCGCAGGGGGAGTTAGACGCCGCGGGCAGGGATGGAGAGAGGGGGGGATTGTAAGAGGGGAGAGAGGAAGGGAGGCGCATGCGCAGTGAGGGTGTGGTTGCCGTGGGGGAGGGATGCCTAGAGGAGAGAGAGGGGGAGAGGAGGTTTTTTTTATTTTTATTTTTTCTTGAACTGTTGGCGCATGCGCAGTAAGGGTGGGCACGCGGCACACCACCACCACCACCACCACCACCGGATTAAGCTTCGCCATAAGATGCTTCACATCTAAAAAGCAGTAATTACTCTTTGGCGCAACCTAAAGCTGCCTCAAGCGCGTAAAATACAATTTCAAGTTACACATGTTTGTTTTTAAGCGAAATGAGTCTACCTGCGAGGATTTCTTGTCCGACCAATAGATTGAACCACATCGCTGTTTGGTGACGCTAGCGGTCATTCTTTGTCGACTTTCGACGTCAAATTAAAATTATAATTCTTTTTTTGTGGAACAAAAGCATGCTCATTGCCGCCGATGTGATGAACGATGTTCTCATTTTCGCTACAATGAGAAAAATTTTTCCGAGCGGTAGACAGTCCCTTTAAGCGAGTTGGCGTAAAATTGCCGGCGCGTCCCATTTTACGGCTGCTAGCGGTTGTTTTCCAGAAGTTGGTTGAACTAGAGGGCTAGTTTGAACCCCATGGTGTTCTTAAAGGTCGATGTTGCCCAAGAACATGAATAATGGCCTCAAACTGCACTCGAAAGTGAAATTTGAAGTTAAATAGTGTACATATAGGCACCGATTTGGAAAATAGGCATATATAGGCACTTATAGGCATTTAGGCACGAACGCCGAAAATAGGCATTTATAGGCACTATAAAAAAACACTATAAAAGCCCTTCTTAACCTCTAATTCGTGCTCATATATCAATGTGGCACGATAGGAACGCAAGGAAAAAAATAGGCATTTGCCTATAATCCGGTCTCTAGTCATCAGCGAATCGCAGCTTGCTAATGTACTCTCCATTAACTCGCATCCCTAACTGTTCCCAATCTCGGGCTCTGAAAACCCCCTGTCAGCCCGCGTTGAATAGCATTTGGTAGATCGTGCCTCGCTGCCTTGCATCCTTCTTTATGCTAGGATAATGTCACTGTCTTTATGTAGGAGTAGGACTAGTGTGACTTTGGATGCGCTGTAGATTTCTTCCAGTAGATTTATATATGTTTCGTCGACGCCCTGATTCCGCAGTGCCTGCATGGCGACTGATATCTCGAATAAGTCAAATGCTTTCTCGTAATCTACGAAGGTTATATATAGCGGTTGGTCATGTTCCGCGCATTTCTATATCGCCTGATTGATGGTGTGAATATGGTCTGTTGTCGAGTAGCCAATACGAAATTCTTCTTGGTGCTTTGGTTGGTTTAATTGTGATGTTGTCTTAATTCTATTACCTATTGTCTTTGGAAATAGCTTCTAGACAACGGACTGTAAGCTCATCAGCCCGTAATGTTGGATGTCCTTCACATCCCTTTTTCTTATGGATTAAGTTGTTATCATTCTTCCAAGCTTCTGGTACCCTGTCTGTTCGCTCTTCGCGTGTACAGGTTCCAAACTTTTTTGATATTATGTTGTCGATCACGCCTTTTCCTAAGTTGTGCTTTTCCATAGTCACAAGCTCTGCTATAATCGATGGAACACAAACATAAATGACTTGATGAGGTTATATATTTAATCTTTTATTTCCTGTGCGACGTCTCGTACTGGGCTCTTTCTTGAAGTGACTTAGCTCTCTCACAGACAGTTTTTTTTACTTAAGTCTCTAGCCACTCTAGTACCTTGAGGAGTAGTTTAACATTATTAGTTGTGAAGGTTCTTGTATCAACATTATTTCGCGTCACCTTTCTCTGCAGTATAGAATAAGAAAAGATATTTTTCAATATGTTCGCATTCTGCTGTGTTCCCAATGTAATAAAATACTTTTGTGATGACCTTCAGCATTGTTTGCGAACCGTTGGCGGGGTGGCCAAGGAGCTGCAAGCTTACTGCTTACGTCCTAACGGGTAAATTTGGAACTGATATTGCAGAGCACGGTTTAGAGGAATCGCTGGAGTGTGAGACTTCGTGAAAAGTGGCTTGAACTGCTCTACAGCCTCGTTATTCAACACTGCGCTTTCGCTGCACTTGCAGCCTTATTCAGTGTTGGTTTTATAAAAAATTCGTTCTTTAGTTAACCCATTAAGGACCACGAAAGAACTACTAGTCCGATTTTATTGAAATTTTGCTTATTTAATTCTCCACAACAGATAACCACACGTGCAAATTTTCATAGCGTTACGTGTATTTGTTCAGGAGTTATGATACTGTACTATAAAAAGTACGCTGGGCCTTCGAGATAGCAATCGGTGAGGTGAGTGGATGCAAGAATGGCGAATACGCTGGGCCCTTGCCGAACAAATAACGAAGTTATCTTGGCCCACGCAACTTAATCAAGGACCAGTGCTTTAGGGAAAGCGTAACGTCACAGTTTTCGCCACACCTTTTCGATGTATTTTGGCAGAATTCAACTGTTTTGCCGGCTTCTTGTGAAAAATGTCCGTATGGATAGAGGGTAATAGCAAGCACAGTGGAACCTGGAGAGCTTTTGATGCTTCTCTTGGGTACAACAAGGCGCAGTCAGTGTTTTGCTGTTATGCGATTGAAGGACAATAGCCAACGCCTAGAGGGTCTGCTATAACCTCCAATGTGGTAGCAGACCCTTTATGCGTTGTCTTCGGCTATTTCGATCATCTGGGTAAAAAAGGGACTGGTACCACTTTTTCTCAGGGATGAAAATTATCTAGTCATTCGCAGCTTGATCGTAAAGCTCAAACCCCCTCATGGCATTGCTACTGCGGATGAAGAAGGAGGACAGTGGCACTGCTTTTTTTTCTTTTCAGTGAAGGGCCACCACGATACAGAGCATAGTGACTCAACTGTGTAGTCTTTCGTCAGCATAGCAATTATGCTGTTGTCTTTGCCATTTTTCAAACGAAGCTGCTTTCCTGAGTCAAAAGAGAAGTTATCTTACCCACGTTCCTTTCGTTCAATGTTTTTTATCGTTAGCAGAGAGCATCCATTCATACCGTCATCATTCCCCTCCTCCTCCTAAGTTCCCAAGTTAGGGTCAGAATCGCCAATTAAAACATCAAGAGGCTCTCGTATATTCACAGCGACATCTTTCGCAGCCTCATGAGTCTTAGATAACCGAAAAAACGGCATTCATACCAAAGAAAAGCCTGTTGAATCTATGATGCAACGCACAAGAAGAGTTACATGTATGCTCCCACGAAGTCCCAGTGTACTAAATAAAGTACAGCAACATTTGATTACTCCTCACAGCAAAAGTATGCACTCTGTAGGCTTCTCGCGCTTTGCAGGGATTGAATTGCTCTTGCTGAAGCAGAAGCAGTCCGTTTTTTCAACATATAAAATGTAAAACTTGAAATTAATTTAGAAAAAGTAGTACTGACCACGTGCGTCTAACAGGCTCTCATTTTCCTAAAGTTTGACGGCTCATAAAACAGAAAAAACATAACCGAGTCCATATTCCAAATTAGGATTTTCTTGCTGCAACCCTTGGCATCAGAAATTGTAATGAGCGAGATCAGAATATTCTGTTTTGTATTTCCTACGCCCGAAAAAAGGAAGTGTACTTTTTTAAAGTACAGTGGTCCCTAATGGGTTAATCATCTTCAGATAGAGCGAGAAACAGATAAAAATGCCTATACTGAACGCCCACGGTAACAGTGGCCCTTCATTGCATAACAAT
>JALIZH010000279.1:0-17201 GCA_030522465.1 Rhipicephalus appendiculatus
TAATGTTATGAAATGTGTTTTTAAAGACGATAGTCTTTCTTGGGATACTTAAACGGAGAAATTTTGGTATGTCTGTCTGTTTCTCTGTTTGTCGGCACGTCACACGATTCAGCCACCCGGCCAAAGTTTAACTCCATGCCTAAAGGCCACCAAACTTGAACTGGTGTATGCGATCATACTTTCAGCGTGGTCGAATAAAAAAATAAATATTACGCATATATGAGGCACTACCTCATTATCTAGGCATTATACAGTGTGTTCCTTTTATTACAAAATCTACAGATACGTAATTCTAAAGATCCTAGTGCTCAAAGAAGCGAGACGCAGTGCACAAAAAAACCCCTCTGCCCATCGATTTCACTACGACGGCATGGTGCTGCCACCTCGCAGCATAAGCTGGGAGGTCCGAAGCCGGTGTTTCCCGATAGCGCGACAGATGGCGTCCATATTTCGATGGCGTCCACATCTCGCGCAGCGCCTCTATTTTATCAATGCCAGCCAGGTGCGGCCGATTCAACATAGGGTAGGCGCTGTCTGAGGCAAGGCAAAACATAGTAGTATGGCCGGCACACGACTATCGTCTTTCGACGACATTTGCAGCGAAGCACGCAGATATGCAGCCAATTTTTTTTAACACTGCTTACCGTAAATGACTCGCTGTCACTTTTACCGGGTGCGCCGTCGGAGTGTAACTATTGAGGCGCCGCTTCCCGCGTTCGTAACAACAGCGTTGTGATGCGGATTCCAAAGGAACTGTTCTTCCTTCCGAAGAGCGTATTTGCGTATTTCCTAGGCCGGCACACTTCACACCCGTGTATGAATAGTTATTCAAACATAAGAGAATCACTTAAGGACATCTTGAGTGATACACATTCCGCGCGAAACCCCGAAGTTCTTTAACTGCAGTTCTATAACGACTGAAAAGTGAAGGTGCAGAAAAGGAAAAGTTTGCTGCTGGTGGGTGACTAAAAGTACAAATCCTCTAACACTGGTTTGAGCAGCGGAACTTACAGCAAGGGACGAAAGGAATTTATGTTTTAAGAGGATGTTGAGGCGACCTCGTTGGTACGGATCCATTAGAAAACAGAGCGCTTAAAGGGGAACTCCGGTGCATTTTCGACCATACCGAGATAACGCCGTTTTCAAATAGTATTAACAGTCCTGCAACAGCTAGGGCGGTTCATTTTGCCGACACACTCGTCAATAATTTTAAATAAGCAATGAAAAACGAGTCAAAACCGAAACGGGGAGCTGCTTCGTGCTCCATGCTGCGTACCCTATGACGTCATGGCGTCACCAAATCCGCTACACGCCACCACGGCACGTAAACATTGCTCACATGCCTCTTCTTTCGCGGGAAAAGCAAACTGCCGATGTCTTCCGACGTGGAAACAAGCTGTGCCAGCTCGTCTGAACTGACCAGCGAGGAGTCCAGCGATGAGGAGTGCAGCTACATGAGCGCGGAAGCGTCGCCTGTGCTAACGTCAGCGTCGCCTCGAAGAAAAAAAATGCCCCCACCTCCCCGAAGGGAATCGTGAGGAAATGCGAATGCATTTCACGCGCGCTTCACTCCATTTATATATGGTGGTTGTGGTTCGAAGAAGGAAAAGGCGCCTAATTTCTGCAGCCCGGTCGGGAGCACGGCACAGCGCCTTTTTTTTAATGCGAATGCATTTCATAGTCGGGCTATGTCAGGCATCCGGCGTTGTGCGGCGTTGGCGTTGTCCGCGGCAGGTGTTTTCTCTCCGCTCTGAGTGGAGAGGAGGAGCGCGCTCTGACGCGTGAGGGCGCTCGCATCGCGGGAGCTCAGCGGAGCTATATATGAAAAAAAATTAAAAAAAAAGAGTGAGTGGAGAGGAGGAGCGCGCTCTCACGCGTGAAGGCGTTCGCATCGCGGGAGCTCGGCGGAGCTATATATATAAAAAAAATAAAAAAAATAAAAAAAACACAAAAAAGCCAAGAAAAAAAAGGCGCTGCGCCGTGCTCCCGACCGGGCTGCAGAAATTAGGCGCCTTTTCCTTCTTCGAACCACAACCACCATATATAAATGGAGTGAAGCGCGCGCGAAATGCATTCGCATTTCCTCACGATTCCCTTCGGGGAGGTGGGGGGCTTTTTTTTTTGTTTTTTTTTTCTGTTTTTTTTTATTTTTTTTATTTATTTTATTTTTTATTTATTTTTTAATTTTTTTTATTTTTTTTCCATATATAGCTCCTCCGAGCTCCCGCGATGCGAGCGCCCTCACGCACCAGAGCGCGCTCCTCCTCTCCACTCACTCTCCGCTACTACACTCTCGCCGCGGACAACGCCGCACGACGCCGGATGCCTGACATAGCCCGACTATGAAATGCATTCGCATTTAAAAGCGCGCGCCGCGAGCAAGCGTCCGTCTGGGGGGGGACGAGAAAGGAGTACCTAGATACGTCACGTACACAGGGTGGCCCGCATTTGAAGGTATGATTCCGGAATTGGTTACCAATTTTTAAAACTCTTTTTCCGAAAAACTAAATTACTTACGGCTGTTTAATTTGGCACATATCATCAGGGCACCGAAGAGAACTTATGTTTAAAGTTTTATTTAAATCGGTGAGTATCAAAAAATCGCCGGAGTTCCCCTTTAATGAACAAAAAAAAACGCATGAGGCGAGAACAAGGAAGTGCGCAGACTGCCAACAGTTGGTTTATTGTGCGTTAACATATATAAGGGGGGCAAAGGTCGGCAAACTCACTCATGATTCGACTCGCTCAGACTGAGATGAAGCCGTGAGTCTGAGTGAGTCCGGGTGATTAATATTTTGGTGAGTTTGAGTCCGAGTGAGTCGGCTTGAGAAAACTTTTATTCAGTCTGAGTCCGAGTGAGTCGGGTTGAGGAAAATTTTGGTGAGTTTGAGACCGAGTCAGCCCTAAGCGGAAAATGTATTTCTTGAGTGAGTCTGAGTGACCTCTACACTTTCTCGTCCATCTATGGCTAAATTTACTCAACTTCAGCATTACTTTCAGCCATACATCGGCTCACGTTTATACTCACGCCGACCCACAGGTACTTCAAAGCACCAGTCCTCATACGGAGGAAAAGAGGGTGCCATGACCCTCCCCCCCCCCCCTCCTGGAAACTCTTTTCTGGGAATTCGTGATAAAAAATATATGGTGAGCCATCTCTTTCAATAAAAAAATGCCCCCCACCTCCCCGAAGGGTATCGTGAGGAAATGCGAATGCATTTCGCGCGCGCTTCACTCCATTTATATATGGTGGTTGTGGTTCGAAGAAGGAAAAGGCGCCTAATTTCTGCAGCCCGGTCGGGGGCACGGCGCAGCGCCTGTTTTTTTTCTGTTTTTTTTTATCGCGGGAGCTCCGCCGAGCTCCCGCGATGCGAGCGCCCTCACGCACCAGATCGCGCTCCTCCTCTCCACTTTGCTAGGGGCGAGGATAAGCGCTCGCGCCCGCAGCTGTTGCTATGGGAGAGGGAGTGAGATCGGAGAGATAACAGCTGCCAGCGCGCGGACACCTCTTCAACCTATCCTCCTCCCCGCGGACCCCGCCGCCGGACAACGCGGGATGCCTGACATAGCCCGACTAAGAAATGCATTCGCATTTACAATGTCTTTACTGGAATGTAACGACTCATATATCACATTTTAAGGTACGATATAAAATGGCTCCAAGTAGAGCACCGATTACGCGAGATATTGGTGTTAAAGTGCATTGACATCATGTTCGGAGAAACCAGTACGTCAACGGACTATGAGTCGGCTTACTCAGACTTACTCCGACTCAGATTCGTCCAAGGTGGAGTTCGAGGTCTAAAAAGCGGATGTGTCCTTCTACTGGATGTTCTTTGGTGAAACTTGCGTCCAAAAGCCCAATCAAGATATTTCGCTATGAGGACGATTTTCTGGGGCTTTTCCCTGCCAAGCTAGAAGATGCTCAGGCACAAGGGGGGACTAATTTTTAGTGTCTTCTAGACAACGTTTCACGGCCTACCTTTTGCAAAAGAACTTCCAGTAGGGCACATCCGCTTTTTAGACCTCGAACTCCACCTTGGAAGAAAGCATATCTGTTGGGCGTATGCTCCTCGGTCCAAGAAGGAACTGCTCATTACTTGACTTTATACACGAAGTAAATCTGCATGTGTATATTTGAATTGAAATTATTGTGCCTAAGGGCATACTTTCAAAAAAAAAAAAAAAAAAAGAGACTCCTGCCCTTTTCATCAGCACATTTAAGAACAGTTAAACGCGCTGTTGAACTCGCAGCAATAAAGAACGTCCTCTCCCACAGCTGCCTTCACAGAATAGACCACAGCTTTGATGACCAACTTAAGCGCCTCAGAGATATTCGCGGAACCGCTCCTCTCTACCTTCATTAAAGTATTGGTCCGAGACATCAGAGCCCCCAAAGAAAACGACAGTCTTAAATTCCACAAATCTAAATTAGTGGTCATACCCTACGTTCATGCAGTGTCGCATCGGATCAAAAAAGCCGCTGGGAGAGCAGGCGTGTGTGAAGTGTTTTCAGTCCCGAATAAACTGTCATATTCGTGCAAACGTGTGAACAAAAAATGCCACCGCCTTCAAATCCTGCAAGAAGAACCACGCTCCGCCCTACGTGCTGTGCAAAAAAAGAGATCGTGTATGCAATTCCAACGACTTGTGGCAGATCATACATCGACCAATCGGGATGATGTCTCACTAAGAAAGCACGCCAACAACGTCAGAAACAAGCGCGGTAGCAATCTAGCTATCCACTGCGCAGACCGTGGGTGGCTCTCCGCTGCTGGAAAAAGTGTTGCGTACACACCAGGACAATTTGGCACGTGAAGTTTTTGAAACGTACACGATGATGTGCGAAGGCGCCGATTATGTCGGTTCCCCTTCTCTCTCGCTAACTGACAAGTAATTCCGAAATCTCGGACAATAATCAGAAGTTTCATGGTATAATGTCATCGCCACACCCATGCGCATAAGTCCTCCTTCACTGGTTCCCGTCCCTTCTATTTTATGGCCCTCTTTATATATGTTAACGCACAATAAACCAACTGTTGGCAGTCAACGCACGCCCTTGTCCTCGCCTCATTTGTTTTTTTGTGTTCATTAAGCGCTGTGTTTGCTAATGAATTTCAGTTGTTAGTACAGCAACGTCCTTGACTGTCTTTCTTTTTTCCCGCTGCTGAAACCAGTGTTGGCTGTGAACCAACTAAATCCGGTGAATACCGTTTTGTACAAATCCCACACTGGTGCATTAAACGTGCGATATCCCCCAAAAAAAGTGAGACGGCACTCTGTCTTTTGGTCCGCTTTCTCACAATTTTTGTATGTGCACTGGGTCTGCATCATGAAG
The DNA here is from genome assembly GCA_030522465.1 of Rhipicephalus appendiculatus. Taxonomy (NCBI): domain Eukaryota; kingdom Metazoa; phylum Arthropoda; class Arachnida; order Ixodida; family Ixodidae; genus Rhipicephalus; species Rhipicephalus appendiculatus. Next base: position 5,339 of record JALIZH010000279.1, read on the forward strand.
TGCTAGCAAGCGCCTCTCTTCGCCGACTAGCTTATTTTGTTTATACAGCCGGTAATCAATTCTAGGCGCAGTTCTATGCATAAACGGGAACATGGCCTGATGGACAGCTGCACACCAAAGCGCATTTGGTATCGCATGACTAATGGAAGCTACGTGGCTCTCGACTAGCATCATCTCTTCTTGCACCCGATTTCATTTGCAGCCATATTTCCTAGAAACTACTCGGTTGCATTGTCCTCATAGGATTTTACAGTCCTCGCAATAGAAATCAACAACTGCGCTCAACAATGTCCTTTCATCCGTCATTCGAATATCACAAATACATTTCATGGCAGCAATTTGTACGTCAATGTCTGAAACACAAACGATGGAATATAGATGGCAGTGAGCACATGCCCATTCGGACAGACCGGTAGACCGGTAGACAACGTTTTCACCGGGCTTGTCGTTGTATCGAGCGGCGCGGGACTCATTGCGTGCGGCTAGCGATAAAGGCGACCTTGGCCCGAACGGAACAAACTGTTGGAATCGATACGGAAATGAACGCGTTTCTGCGAGGGCTTGCAGTAGCCGGCTGAACTTGCTTTTCGTGATCGAGATGGCTATTGCTGATTGAGTGCCACTTGACGCGACATACATTTTAGTGGACATACTGATCGAAGCTGTTATGCCCACACTATGTTGTCTGTAGAGCTAATTAGGCCATGTTTCAAGTGAACATCTCAATTAGTATGGGTTAGAAAAAAAGAATCGTTCTCTAAGACCAACACTATTAGTTCGGGCGTTGTGTAACTTACCTGCTGTGCGCAAGGTCGTTTGTGTGCTGTCGGTCGTGCAGACTGCGTTATACTAAGGGTAGAGCCTAATGTGCTCGCCATGCTGATTTAACCGTTGTAGAAGGTCACAGTCATGATTAATACGGCAGCCTTATTAGTAATGCTCTTCTTTAGACAAATGCGCTTAGCGGTATTGATAAAATCAGATATATATGATTGGTTTCCTGACTAGCGATAAGTTGTTTGTCTATGGACGTTTGCTAGTTTCCGCAGTTTTCAGCAGCCTCCGCAGTCCTCAATTTTCGCGCTCTTGCATAGCTTTTTTTTAAATATTTATTAACAAATAAAAATGCCACATCAATCCAGACACTTCATCTCGAAATAGTTTCAAGTTCAGCACGCTATTTTTCACTTTAGCATCGTGACAAGCTTTCCAACAACATGTGTCTATTAATACGGCGACGAACAAAAGCAGCGGGAAGGAGTTCAGGAAGGATGCATGCGACAATGTTAAATTAGTGGAAAGAAATAAACAGCCACAAACAGGATATCCAAGTTAGCTCTTGTTACTGTGAATGAGCTAACGAATCAGGTGATGGATGACATGGATAATAATAAAAATAATAATAATAATAATAATAATAATAATAATAATAATAATAATAATAATAATTATTATTATTATTATATTATTATTATTATTATTATTATTATTATTATTATTATTATTATTATTATTATTATTATTATAGTGGTCAGGGAGAGGACACTACACTTACTTATGCAGCCCGCGAGGGAGCATGGTGCAGACAAGACAAGTATCCCTATTTCAAAACCCAGTCGGCGCTGGCCCAATTCCATGCATGGTTATGGGACATGTGTGGCGCTTAGCGCTAAAACAGTGGCGCACTTGACGTGGCACAGTGGGCCGCGGCACAGTTTAAAGGCCGAAAGCGGGCTTTCAGAAGGCTCTTGGCAATTTCGGTCGTCTACGGATGGTATGTATGACTCAGCCTGCAGTACTACAGGAAAAAAAACCAAAGAAAAAAATTGGCCGCGTATCTGCGTGCTTCGCTGCAAATGTCGTCGAAAGACGATAGTCTTGTGCCGACTGCACTGCATGAGCGGCATGAGTACCACAATTTAATAGCTGGGCTAGCCGCTGGGCTCGTTTTTCGGACGTTTTCCGGGCACGCTTAGACGGACGCCGGCGTTTCTCCGCTGAAATTTGGTCGTCGGTCTTTTCTCTGCGTTCTCTGATCATGTCTTGTAGAGTGGGTCGTATTTCATCAAGTGGCCATATATGTTTTGCCTTGCCTGAGACAGCGCTCTTCTACGATGAATCAGCCGCATCTGGCTGGCATTGATAAAACAGAAGAGGACGTCATCTACAGCGCTACCGGGGAACATCGGCTTGTGTTGAACTATGCTGCTGCCAGGTGGCAGCACCACAACGTCGAAGTTAAATCACTGGGCGGAGACTTGTTTTGTACACAGCGGCGCATTTTCAGCGCCGCGTAATAAACACTAGGATCTTTATAATTACATATCTATAGATTTTGCTTTAAAGGAACACTGTGAATAGTACTAAGGTATTGATCTTGTGCCTCAGGTATGCGTAATATTTGATTTTTAATTGCCCACGCTCACCCGTATGAACACATGCTCCTCGGTCAAGATTGGAGGTCGTAAGGCAGGGGGTTAAACTTTGGCCTGCTAGCTGAATCGTGCGACGTGCCGACAAACAGAGAAACAGACAGACAGACAGATGTACAGACAGACAGACCAAAATTTCTCCGTTTAGGTATCCCAAGAAAGACTATCGTCTTTCAAAAACCCCCTCGACCTACATGACTGGAAACCACGACACTCACGTGTCTTATGTTGCTAATCGGACACATTTTATTACCTGGCTTTGGTACATAATACAAACAACACCGGCAATTACACCTCCCAATGTACAATGTACATATGGAGACTGGGTAGCCAAGCGGCATTGTGCTGGTTTCGTCATAGTAAAATTCGCGCATTGTCACCAGCGGCTGTTCTCTTGAGACACTCAGGTGGCTCCGGTGCCGCTTTATCAATTAAAAAAAAACAGTGCATGCTCTCTGAAATGCCGTGCATCCTTATCCAAGTGGTATCATGCCATTCTCGATCCTCACATAGAGTCTAGGCCCTTAAGCGTTATCATATGAAAAGGTACCCTATATTCATTATCTACATTTTAGAATGGAATGGCATATGGGTGCAGTGGGAATTCTTCGAAGGTTGCAGGTTCGGTCTCTGCTGGCGGCAAGTCGTCTTTTCGCCCAGTTTACTTTCTTCACATCTATGTCACTACTACAATGCACTTCAAACAGTAGAATTATCGTCCTCTCTACCTTTCTTGGATTAACTATCTGCTGGTTTCCATTAGGACTGTGTCAAACAAAGACACGAATCCTCAAAATTCCCTTCATTTATTTATTGTTTTCTGTAACACGTCCCTAAAATAAATTCATCTCCAAGAATGTAAAAAAAAATCTGATGTATGATTTCTGACAGCTTGCAAATTAATCTACGCGTACCCCACGACAAAAAGCACCCCTTTACCACCAAGAAAACTTTACCTGGCCACGTTCGCGTGTAAAGCTCTAAGGGCCAGTAAACAACCTCGTGGTCCAAAATTTCTGATGGAGTAGGGTAAGGTGGGGCAAAATGAGACAAAAATTTGAAAATAGTGAATATTAATTTTTATTTCACTCGTTACCCTTAAACTTCAATGCAGAAACTTTCCTTTGGGTACAAAGTATGTTCTACATAAATATGACCATGTTGTCATGGTAAAAAAGTTTGTTTTAAAAAGAAATAAAAAAAATGCGCCAGATGTCTCATTTTGTCCCAACCTGCGGGGCAAAACGAGACAGTGTGAAAAAAATTTCATCCCTTCAGTTTTTGCCGTGGAAGCACTTGAAATTAAACTCCGTGGGCCCTCACGCAGCTTTTATGACCCCAGTCACTGCACTTTACGCATTGAATCCAGACAGAACCCTGCGCTGTTTTGCTCCAAAATTCCTTGCAGATCAAACACCACCAGTCCTTCTTTGTGCTGTTGTTGTATTTAGTTCAACGTTAACGATTAGACGCTAGATATATTCTGACGGATCTTCTTCGCCTCCTTTTGCCGTTTTGGTGCAGAACTGCACGGGCGTTTCGTGGCTTTCAACCTGTCAGCCGGGCTTCGTGAGGCGAGGAATTTGAAACTGTGCTAGATTCGGATTTTCTAGCCCTTGTTTTTTTTTATTTTCGTATTGAAGGAATCTCAATAAAACTCGATCCCAAGACGTGTTTGCGAACGGCTTAACTTAAAGAGTCTTCCAATTTCGAATTCGCCTCTTTTAAGAGCATCCTTGGGAACGCAGAAAAACCTCGTTGCAGCGCAAATGGAGTGACTGTCCTGAACAGCAATCAGTGCTTTTTCACGTCGTTTTCCTCCCAGGAAGCTCTATATTATATTCTATTGTGCGTCCGAACCCTCATAAACAAATAAATATAATATATAATGAGTGTAAGTAAATGGTTAACTTAATAAGACACTCTCTAAGGCAATTCAATGCCTTTTTGTCGCGTTTTGCCGCCCTCACATGCCCGAATTCAAAAAAAATTTCCGCTTTGGCCCCGGGCACCAATTGAACTAAAATTTTGGTAGTATGTAGCTAGTAGTATAAAGTAACAATATAAATACTTACGTTGTCTTACTGACGCCAGAGTAGTTTCATGCACGGATCCGAAAATTTGGCCGAGAAGAATTTCGCCCCTTTTTGAGGGGTCAAGAACACACCGACACCAGCCGCGTAATTTTTCCCACACGAACGCTGTGAGCAATCATCTACTTTTACACACAAAAAGGTGGACAACTACCAGCACCTCTCGCTGAAATATAGAAACAAAGAAAAGTACTTTCTGTATTAGCTATAGAGGTCGGCAAAGCCAAAATGTCGCGTTTTGCCCCGTGTCTCATTTTGCCCCGCCTTACCCTAATCACTGCGCCCTTGTACCATGTGAATATGCCGCCGCAAGAACTTTGCAAGTAAGTGCCGTAATAAGGAAGTTACAGGTTTTAGAATGACCCGCTTCGGCTGGTTTCGGTTTATCTCTCGGCCTTCCCATCCTTCTCAGCAGTGGTGAGGGGTAGGCGTAGCCCTTTGTCGTGAAACACCCACTTCGACGAAGTAACAAGACGTCAGCGATTACGTCATCGGCGCGCCGCCAACGACCGAGCGAGGCTCCCCCTCGTGTCGCTCGTGCCATTTCGGCGCGGGGACGATGAGCGGTGCGATGGGTACGAGACACTGGCGAGGTACACACCCTTCCCTCTATCGGTAAAGTCGCAAAACTCCTCTGTATCTCGGAGGCCTTCATTCTGGCAATACCACTTGTCCCTGTAGTCTCGGATCTCTACCAAAACGGCAGAGGGCAGCACTAAAAAATTAAAAGGCGGACTGCGCGGCCAAAGCGGCCGAAACTGCATCACCCATCACCGCAGGGCCAAGGCGCTGTTTCGCAGTGCATATGACCAATCGACATAATCGGAGCTGTGTAATGTTGCCCATGGGCAAGACTACCTCACTTCGCGTACGAGAAAGTTTGGACAAGCGCTGTGGAGGGGCGCGGTAATTGTTTTTCGTAGTAGAACGGCTGCGAAGCGCGCAGCGCCCTGATATTCGAGAAACGTGATCGCCACGGCCTTCGGCACGAATTGGCGGGCCTGTTTGGGAGGTCTAAAAAATTTTCCGAGGCTGTTTACTGGCCCTTCAAAGAAGGTTTTTGTTCCCCGCTGCACATGCATTTTTTCACTCTCTTTCATATATCCATTTATTTATTTCCTTATTTATTTATTTATTTATTTATTTATGTATTTATTTATTTATTTATCTATTGCAACATATTGCAGCCTCCATGGGTGTGCACTGCCCATGCCACGAGGGTATCTCGGGTAATGAGCTGGCGCACAGTTTCGCTCGTGATTTGAGCAACCGAGCGAAGAACGACGACGATGAACAGTACGACCCTCACACTGCACGCGATATACTGGATCATCAACGTAAAGCAAGACAGCGGTGTGCCCCACCGCACAATTCACTTAAAGTCGGCGAAATTCGCCGCCTTAGACAAATTCAGGTTAACACCTATCCACATTTGGAAAGGTTGCATCACATAAACCCCAATGTCTATGTGAACCAATGTCCGTGGTGCGAGTCGAGACCGACGTTGCAACACGTCACTTGGGAATGTCCGAGCAAACCTATGGAGGCACAGTCGCCTCTGATACTCACGATGCTGGGGGAGCCTTGGGAGGCCGTCCTCGCCCGCACTGACCTGCAGACCCAAAGGGGTCTCCTGGATCAAGCCGGGCGAGCAGCGGCGGCTACTGGTGTCCTGGAATGGGGAGACCACCCTTTGTGGCGTTGCATCGAACGCGACCAGCGCTTCGAGGAACGCATGTCGGAACGCTTCGGCGTGATGTGCAATTCGACCCAGCGACGCCCGCGTTCCGGTACGGCTGCGGCGTCTGAGCTCGCCGGTGTCGGCTCCGCCCACTGGGGCGGAGCCGACACCCAAAACATCCGTCAAACATCCGTCAATACATCGACACCCAAAACATCCGTCAATAATTTCAGCCGATGCCTCATCATTTGGGCTCGGCGCAGTATTATTCCAAGAGCAAGGCGATGGGGAACGCCGTCCAGTGGCGTTTGCCTCCAGGTCATTATCGCCAACGGAGTCTCGGTACGCACAGATCGAGAAGGAAGCCTTAGCTTTAACATGAGCCGCGGAGAGGTTCGAAGGGTACATCAGAGGACTCGAAGTAAAGTTCGAGACTGACCACAAACCACTTGTAACGTTGCTGGGCAAAGCACCGCTTGATTTGCTTCCTCCGCGTATTCAGCGCTTCCGAATGAGGCTAATGCGCTTCATGTTCAAGGTGGGGTACGTACCCGGGAAGAATCTGGTCTTGGCAGATACGTTGTCAAGGGCTCCACTCCGATCGAGTCAGAGGGATCTTCAAGCACTGTCTGTATCCGAAATTGAGCGCTTTGCTAAAGGTTGCATCGATACAGTGGCTGAAGTTAGCGACTTTGAGAAAGTTAAGCAAAGTCAGGCGGAAGATACCGTGTGCCAAACTTTGGTTCGTTTCTGTAGAAACGGGTGGCCACGATATCGCTCTCTTCAGTCCTCTATACAGCCATATTGGCAATCCAGGGCGACAATCGCAGTTTGTAATGGGGTTTTGATGAAAGGCATGCGCCTCGTCATACCGCAGCGTCCTAGTGCCGAACTCCTCAGTCGCCTACATGATGGTCACCAGGGCATCACTAAATGTCGGGCGCGTGCGCGCGAGTCCGTGTGGTGGCCGGGACTGAGCTCAGAACTAGCGAAGTTAGTAACACGCTGCCGAGAGTGCTGTATGTCGCGTGAACAGGCTGCACAACCAATGATCCCGTCTGAGACTCCGATTCTGCCGTGGCAGAAAGTTGGCATTGATTTTGCCAAATCAAGGGTACGGACTATCTGGTCATTGTTGATTACCTGTCGCGATATCCAGAAGTTGCCCGTCTGGCATCGACTACTAGTGATCATGTAGTAAACCATCTTAAAAGCATCTTTGCACGGCATGGTATCCCTGAAGTAGTGGTCTCAGACAATGGAACACAATTTACCTCAGCAGCTTTCCGTTCCTTTTCTGAAGAATACGGGTTCCGACATGTCACGTCGAGCCCGAGATATCCACAGGCCAACGGAGAGGTGGAGAGGATGGTTAAGACCATAAAAGGTCTGATTCAGAAATCGAGTGACCGTTACCTCGCCCTATTGGCGTACAGAGACACGCCTGGACCTTTGGGAAAAACTCCAGCAGAGCTCCTAATGGGCCGGCGACTACGCACTACGATCCCCCCTGCACCCCAAAAAACTTTTACCCAAGGTCATTAACCTGAAAAGAGTTCGCGAAGAAGATCGTGCGGTCAGGCAGAAACAGAGGAGGAATTTTAATCGCCGGCATGCTGCACGCAATATTCCACCCCTGCTGCCTGGGACCTGTGTGTGGGTTAACGACTGTAAAGCTGCAGGCGTAGTCGTACGGAACGCCAACAGACCAAGGTCCTACGTTATTAGAATGGACTCTGGCGCACAAATAGAAAGAAATCGTAGGGCTCTTGTGCGGCTCGAGCAGAAGGCTGATGACGAGGACGGAAGTTATGACTTCCCACCGGGCTTAAGCTCGCCAAGCAGAACCAAAGATTGCGTCCATTCGCCAAGTGAGGAAACTGCCCGTTCAAATGTCGCTGATGACAGACAACCTGTTCCGTCACCAGCGGAAGAACCAAGTGACTATGTGACACGCTCGGGAAGAAGGGTGATTGCACCGAAACGTTACGGTTACTAGCAGTAAAAATTTTTGGTGTTGCTATTCGTGTGTGGTTGTAACCTACGCAGTGTCTGAAGTGCTAGTATTGATGTTCAGTGTGACTCTTTCTGTACTTGTGCAGTGATTGCCGTGATACAGTGCAGTGACAAAAAAAAAGGAAGATGTGGCGTTGCATCGAACGCGACCAGCGCTTCGAGGAACGCATGTCGGAACGCTTCGGCGTGATGTGCAATTCGACCCAGCGACGCCCGCGTTCCGGTACGGCTGCGGCGTCTGAGGCTCGCCGGTGTCGGCTCCGCCCACTGGGGCTATAAAAGAGTGACGCACAATAAACGAGGGGCTTTTTTGGTTTGGGGCTTGAACGCTTGCCTCTTGTGTTCTTTCTCCTGCGCGTCTGCCCCGGCACGGTGGCAGTAACGCGACACTTGACATTTGCCCCTCCCATTTCTTTCTTTTTTTTCTGTTTTTTTTTAATTAATAAACGTTGTATCATCATGCACACGTGCACCGGGTCGGTGGCTGTTCGTCGGCGGAGCTCACCCGAGGAAAAATACAGCCACGGTCTGCACGTGCGTGGCATCCCCTAGAAACCAAGCCTCCTTCTATAGTGCAGCTAGACTGGGGTTACCTTGTGTTGTCGCAGCGCTGCTCGCGCGGTGTGCCACGCAATATCTAAACGCAAGGCTAATGGTTATGGCTCGACTTTAATCAAATTTCAATTATAAACCTTTTTAATCAACTTAAGTCAACTCTAAAGGAATCTTAATTTGGCGTGACAAGTCCTACGCGGAATGTTAAGTTAATGTTAATGTTAAGTAACACGTTGATGTAAAGTAATCACTATTATTGTTGGCAATCCTTAAATGCTTTTAATTGATGGCCATAACGTTTATTTACGTAGGAACTCTTTAGCACGCTTTAATACCGGTGTCTTGCGGTGCCTGTGTTCCTGACATGGTAATTATCATAATTACTTTTAATTACTCTTCCGGCTCTTGAATTACTCTTGGTTACTTGCGCTAATACCACTCTTGCATGTTTTGTTGAATGGTGCCGCTTTCTGTAGTGTGCCGCTTTTTGATTTTTGTTACCGCAAGTGTTGTCCACAACGGACGACTGGATGGTCACATTCCCCGATTAATGAGCCAGTTAGTCAAGTCGTTTTAAGAGGCACGTAATGCCACCTAATAATCCGTGAAGTGCGCAAATGTGCCGCCGCATGCATATGCAGGCACAGAGCTTTTCAGAAAGCGCATCCGCAAAGCCGCCATGTCAAACGCTTAAAGGCGCCCAACTATCTTCTTTTGAAGCAAAGCAACATCTATTCAGATGCACTAGGGAGCGAGGCGAGCTTCTTAGGGATACCGCGCATGCGCAACACCTGGCACTACTTTTTCGCCGGCGCGCTCCGCTCTCGAGCGGCGCCACCGCTTGGGCGCTCCGAATTACCGTATTAACTCGAATGTACTGTGACCACGAATGTAACACGAGGGATGAGTTTACATTAGAAGAAAAAGTGGTATATTTCGGTATTCAGGCGAGAGTTGGGAAGACTCTGAACGTTGGGTGCTATCTCTTTGCTCGGACCATCTGGGTGTACAGGTGACGTCATCGGACATTGAACGGGCTCACAGGGTGGGCCGCTTTTCTACCTCGAAGAATAGGCCCATTGTAGCACAATTTCGTTCCTTCAAAGAAAAGCAAAATATACTTGCGAGGGCACGCAAGCTAAGAGGAACCATTCTGTCAATAAGCGAGGATTACTCAAGCTAAGTTCGTTTGGAAAGAAGAAAACTGGTCGCATTTGCCAAAGAGCGCAGAGAAACATTCAGGCTTCACTTCCATAAGCTGATTATGGGGGCCCAAACATTTATTTACAATTCTTCCAGAGAACCGTTACAACAACAATCAAAGCATTCCGTTCGATGCGAAGGGCACGATTAGCCAGAACTGGTCTTTGTCGTTGTAAACTGTCGGAGCATAAGAAATAAGGATGTGTTTTCAGACCTTGTAGCTACTACGAATGCCGATATAATTTTAGGCACCGAGTCGTGGCTCGACGACAGTATTTACAACGCAGAAGTGTTTCCTTCACGTATGAACGTCTATCGCAAAGATCGCGATGCGCGCGGCGGGGGAGTTTTCACATTGGTTAATAACAGATTAAACAGCGTGTCTGTATTACTTACCAGCCTTCAGTACGAAGCCGTGTGGTGTAAAATTGAGTTGTCACAAGCGCAACACGTTGCGGTGGGCTGTTTTTATCGACCGCCTAACTCCTACAATGCGCAGCCATTGGAAGCTTTGTCTGAGGCACTGGCTACGTTAGGAACTGAATATATTTTACTAGGAGGCGATTTTAACCTTCCGGATGTTGGCTGGATATGTCACGCTCCTGTCTTGCGCTCGCGGTCCGGCCCGTACTTGGCACTTGAGGAGCTCATTAGGGAACACGCATTACATCAGTTCATTGCTTCTCCCACAAGGTGCAGTGGGCTTCGTGCTAACATACTAGATCTTGTTTTTTGTAATCATCCCACCTTCATAAGGTCAGTTACATCGATGACTGGGATTAGTGATCATGAGGTAGTCGTTGGTAGTTTGGTTTGCCCAAACCTAAAGTTAAAGAGAATGCCACCGCGAACAATTTATTTTTATGAAAACGGTAACTATGAAGCGATATCATCCAATCTTACTTCGTTTTTCACTGTGTTCCAAGAATGTTCTTCGATCATGAATATCACCAGTCCTTGGGAACTTTTTAAAACCGAGCTTGCTAGTTTTGTCAGTAGTCATGTACCTTCCAAGGTTATTTCCAGGAAACGGAGAGCTCACAAACCTTGGACTACCGCAAGCCTAAGGAAGTTAATTAATAAAAAAATCGTACTTTCAAGCGTTTCCGTTCATCAACAACTGCTGATGTTCAAGAAAAACTCGCCGAGTTAAGTCGACTGATAAAAAAACAATTAAGAGAAGCGAAAGATAGCTTTATTGTTTCCCTGGAAAGAAAGCTGATTACTAATCACAAGGAGGTATGGAAATATGTGAAATCGAATAAGGTGGACTCTGTTGGCATTCCAGACATAACTGATGGTGAAACAACCTTTTCGGAAGATGCAGAGAAGGCAGCTTGCTTAAACCGATACTTTCAATCTGTGTTTTCCGAGCCATTTCAAGGTGAAATGCCATATACGACACCCCAGGAATTTGAACCTATGGATAACATTGTTATCTCCGCTAGTGGTGTGTGCGCTCTGCTCGAACGACTTAAACCAAACTCGGTTCCAGGACCGGATGCCATTGCTAATCACGTATTGAAGAGGTGTGCAAGAGCTTTAGCGCCCTTTTTAGCCGTCTTATTTTCGAAATCGTTTGAAGATCAGAAACTGCCATCTGAATGGAAGCTAGCAAATGTTGTGCCAATACCAAAGTCTGGCAACAAAATTAATGTTGCCAACTACCGGCCAATTTCTTTCACCAGTGTATGCTGTAAAACTCTTGAACACGTTATATATAGCGGTATTATAAAGCACTTGGAAACAAATAATTTTTTTCTGTACAGTTCAGCATGGTTTTAGGTCTGGTCTGTCATGTGTTACACAACTGTGCGAATTTTCTCATGATGTTTTAAGTTCATATGATAAAGGTTATCAAGTCGATTCGGTATTTTTTAGAC
>JALIZH010000280.1:0-19603 GCA_030522465.1 Rhipicephalus appendiculatus
GCGAACGTCGACTGCCGACTCTATATGCGCCGTAGAACAGAGCACATCGGCGAAATGGGCAAAAATGCGCGAATACGGGCAGTGAATAGTCAGGTGCAGCATTCGTCTCCCAATCCGTTATGCGAAACTCACCCAACCCCATCCGCTTTTTTCCTTTTGCTTTTTGGTCCTGTTTTTTGGCCCTGCAGTTGCACCTACCTTTTTTGCCTCAGGAAAGTTCTTTGTGATTGACGTGAATAAGATAAGAAAATTTATGCTCGCATTGTAAAATGGGCGGCTCTAAATCACATCTCATCCATCTCAAGCGTGAACACTCGTTTTCTTCATAACTCGATGGGAGCTTTCGGGAATGAAGAATAGTGTCTGCTCTTTGCAAAAGCGGCACAAGGCTAGAACCAACGGAATAATATTATAATAATTGTTGCAGTCTTACGTACCAAATCACTGATATCAATATGAAGGTCGCCGTAATGGTTAGCTCCGGGAATTAAGACCATCTGATGTTCTCCAACATGCAACTAAATGTGACAACACGAACCCCACCTTCACCTCCACCGAAATGCGGCCGCCAAGGCCGGATTTCGGTGGAGGTGTGGTATGGAAATGGTGATTATCTAAATGGTGAAGTTCGACGGCTGACCTGCGACCTCCGGGTAAGCAGTCAAGAACGATTACAGTTAGACCACCTAGGCGGGTTACCAACAGCCGAGCGTGTGCTCAAAGTCCCGATGAAGAAGCTGCCTTCCCTATACCGTGTTCCTTCCCCGCTTCAAATACATGGGTTTGGCAAGAGCGCAGACACGTGGCTACGTTTACGTATTTTTTAGCGTGAACATGTCATCTCACTAGTGCTGTGTGACGTTTTATCTCGTGATCAACGTTTAGTAATTATGGCGCAAACATATCATGAGACTAGTGTTACTGATTATAAGTAGTGTAACCTCCTTGCTCTACTATACCGTGCACTGCTATGCTATGCTATGAGTAATTTGTCCCATACATGTTGTTTGTAGGAGATGCCACTCATGATGATAGTATTCTTTGGTGAGCGTATGCGGAATGTTAAAGAAAGATGACCATAAAGGTGCTCAAAAGAAGGACGGGTGGTGCGCGATTTCCGGATCAGCCTGCTAGCAGACAAATTATCTGTACTGCTCATCGCACACACGCGCGTATTTTTGTACATTTCGCCCTACTGTCCTCATACGGCGCTTATCGACTCGGTGGTGGACGCTGCCGTGGTAAAGTTAAAAGTCGGCCTGCAGCAAGTGAGTGATGCTCCACTAAAAAAACAAAACAAAACTGATCACACATTTCTCCTGCTTGCAAAAAAATTACACCATATCCTGCTCCTGGAAACCATGGGTAGATGCGAAACAGCGGGCGCTAACGCTTACACTGGCGGCGGCGTTAACAGAGAGAAACCTGGGGAGGCGAAAGCATGCAGTGATGGATCGGTGTTTCCTACTGGAACATGCCATTCGCTGCTAATGAGCAATGAGAGACAGAAGACTCCGATTGGACACAGAAACCCGCAGTCCGCTTTTAGTTAACGCTCACGCTGCTAATATTCATTGTTCAACAACGCACGGGAGAAATCTCCCACCGGCACTGCCTTGTAGGTCAAGAACCATTGGCTATAAACACGGGGTGGCCAGTGAACGGTTGTGCAGCGCGAGCAGTCGGTTTTTAGATGCGAAGCATCGTATGCTCGGGGCTCTGTCCGTCCCCCGTCCAGCGTCCCGTGTCCCGCGTCCCACGTCCGGCCGCTTTCATGAAGTAGGGAAGCACCTACTATGCGATCCAGAACACTGTAGTACAATATAAGGTCGTCAACCACCACTACAATCACCAGAGTCATGGCCGAGAGCACAGAGACGTTGCTTAGCAATGGCTAGGCAGGTGGTGTTTGTCGCCCAGGTTGACTCCATTCCTTGATCTTGCTTGCGTGTGTTTGGGGAGGGGGGGAGCTTAGTCCGTCCCTCCTTCCCGCGTCCCACACCACCACAGCGCATGCGCGTCTCCTCCCCCTCTCCTACGCTCAGCCCCCTTTCTCTCCTGTAGGAATACTCTACTCTACGGAGCGGCGCCTGCGTCCCGTGTCTCCCTCTCTCTCATCTCCTATGCTCACCCCCTTTCTCTCCTCCAGGGTTCCTCTACTCTACGGAGCGGCCCCCCGCGTCCCACACCCCGACAGCGGGTGCGGTCCTCTCCCCCTATCTCTCCTCTCCTACGCTCACCCCCCTTTCTCTACTCGACGGAGCGGTGCCGGCGTCCCACAGCGCATGCGCGTCCTCTCCCCCTTCTCTCCTACGCTCAGCCCCTTTCTCTGCTGTAGGAATCCTCTACTCTACGGAGCGGCGTCCGACATCCCCACAGCGCATGCGCGTCTCTCGCCCTCTCTCCTACGCTCACACGATTTCTCAACTCTAGGAATCCTTTACTCTACGGAGCGGCTCCCGCGTCCCACAGCGCATGCGCGTCCCCTCTCTCTCTCCTCTCCTGCGGTTCCCCCCCGTTCTCTCCTCTAGGAATCCTCTACGGAGTGGTGCGACAGCTGCATACTCCACTGGGGGGCACCACGGTAGTTCCGCGGTATAAAAATGACGGAGCACGCCTCATGCTATCTCCTTTGCAGCGCCGCGATGAGAGCTCAGGCCGCTGCCACCAATCGGAAGCGGTGATGTTTCTCCCCGCTCAAGCCAGCCATCTCCCCGCTGCTTCGCATCCACACATGGTTCCCTTTAGCGGGAGATGGGGAAGTTTTTTTTCAATCAAGAAACTCGCTAGCAAACGCTGCCTGCGTCGGCGTTGCGAGGCGAGAGAGGGGGCAGCGTAGGACAGCAGAGAGAGGGGGGAGGGGACGCGCATGCGCAATGGGGGTGTAAACGACGCGCGAGGGATGCCTAGAGGAGAGAAGGGGGAGTGTAGGAGAGGAGGTGTGTGGAGAAGGTTTGCCATGCGCAGTAAGGGTGGTCAGGACGCACACCACCACTAACACCGGATTGAACTCAGCCTTAAGCTGCTTCGCATCTAAAAAAGAACGACGTACTTCGACTGCGTACTTCGTTCTGCCGAGCCCCAGGCCGGAAGTACGCTTGTTGGCCGGAAGTGCCCGACTTCTTAATAAATATTCTGCTTCCTCACTGCTTTTTAGATGCGAATCATGTTATGCTCGGGGCTCTGTCCGTCCCTCCCGCGTCCCCCGTCCCGCGTCCCGCGTCAGGCCACTTTCATGAAGAGAGAAGCACCCATTATGCGAAGCAGAACACTATAGTAATATGAAGGCCGTCAACCACTATCACACTCATCGGAGTCATGGCCGAGAGCACAGAGAGGTTGCTTAGTAATGGCTAGGCAGGTGGCGTCTGTCGCCCAAGCTGACCCCATTGCTTGATCTTGCTTGCATGTGTTTGGAGGGGGCTTAGTCCGTCCCTCCTTCCCGCGTCCTACAGTGCATGCCCGTCCCCTCTCCCTCTCTCTCCTACGCTCACCCCCCCTTCCTCTCCTCTAGGAATCATCTACTCTACGGAGCGGCCCCCGCGTCCCACACCCCCCTACAGCGCATGCGCGTCCCCTCCCCTATCCTTTCCTACGCTCACCCCCCATTCTCTACTCTAGGGAATCATCTACTCTACGGAGTGGCGCCCGCGTCCCACATCCCCACAGCACATGCGCGTCTCCTCCCCCCTCTCTCCTCTAGGAATCCTCTACTCTACGGAGCGGCTGCCGCGTCCCACACCCCCCACAGCGCATGCACGTCCCCTCCCCCTCCCTCTCTTCTCCTACGGTCCCCCCTTCCTGTCCTCTAGGAATCATCTACGGAGCGGCGCGCACGACAGGTGGTGTGACAGCTGCATACTGCGCTGGGGGCGCCATGGTACTTCCGCGGTATGAAAATGACGAAGCGTGCGCGCCTCATTCTCTCTCCTGTGCAGCGCCGCGATGAGCTCCCGGACCGCTGCCGTGAAATGAGAGCGGCGACGTTCCTCCCGCTCAAGCTGATTATCTCCCCGCTGCTTCGCATCCACACATGGTTCCCTTTAATGGGAGATGGGGAAGTTTTTTATAATCGGTTGTCTATGGAATCTATGCCATGAATTTAGTATTGCCGTTCTCTTGTGTTAATGAACACTGTATATGCTTTATCTAACAGGTTTTTAAAAGAATTTAGGTGTTTTCATTAGCATCCCACGGCCTCGTTGCATTACTATGTGGTATTGCGAACAGCACACGAGGGTCCTCAATTCCTGCAAAGTAACAACTCTGCTGTACGGGCACTTTATTTCTAAACTCATCGCATTCCAGGCTCAGGCTGCCTGAAAGGCCCGAAAGAAAGCAAAAGGGGGAGGTTTAAGTGTGGGCATAGGGGAAGGAAGATGGACGGATGATTTTCCGGTGCGCACTGTATTGTGAAGCTTGTATAAATGTGTTAGAGGCTTTGCGGCATGTCGAGTCTCTTGTGAAGGCGATGAAAATTTTCTGCGGACAAGTGAACCAGCGTCTCCAGCACTGATTTTAGTACGTTTTTTTGTTGGCGCAACAATACTGACAGCCAGGTGTCAACGTCTGCCCCAGAGCAAGAACAGCCAACGTTCTCTTCTTTTTCACGCCCGAACGTGTATGTGCCCGGGTAGACTGTTCATTAGTGATGGTATGTGTGTCGTGCCCCCTCTCGTATATGAGGGCAAAAAAAAAGAAAAATAAGGGCACCGTACAAGCCAAGTAAGTGTGTCGTAACGTGAAATAACGCAATCTGCTGCTGTCAAACAAGGAGTCGAATCAAAAGAAAAACAGCAAAGAACAACACCAAAGTCATGTTGCACATGACATATCACGATTTCCATATTACCACTTGGCATTTATGTTCTTCATACAGTCACGTCACGCTATACCAAATTTGGTGTATATCAAGCTAGCGAAACGGCCGCGAACGTGTCACGAGCGTAGCATGCAAGTCATGTTGCACATGACATGTCATGATTTCTGTATGACCACTTGACATTTACATTCGTCATACAGTCACGTCATGCAATACCAAATTTGGTGTATATCAAGCTAGCGAAACGGCCGTCAGCGCACCATGAGTGTGGCATGTAAATCATGTTGTACATGACATGCATGCCATGATTTTCATATTACCACCTGTCATTTATGTTGGTCATGCACAAATCTATCATCGTACCAATTTTTTCAGCATATCAAATTAAGAAAACGGCCTTTGGAGCACTACGGCCATGGCGTGTAAATCATACTTTTCATGACTAGTTAGTCATGATTTTCATGATATGACCAGTCATTCATGTTTGTCACACAGTCATGTTACGCTATACCAATTTTGGTACAAATCCCATTAACGATACGGCCAGGAGAGCTCAAAGTCGTAGGCGGCTAGATAGATACGCTCAAACTCGCCGAAGTTCGCTAAGAAATGCTTGGCATTTAAAAAAAAACAAATGAAAACACGCAAAGCCGTCAATGTAGTGAAAGTCGCTTCATAATCCAGTCACAGCTCAAAATTTACGGTTTTAGCCTAGAGACATGAATGACTTCAATTTGAGGAGGGCAATTGGAACGTTTTGAGGTGCCTTCTGGGAGACTCACGTAGGTAACGTCGTAAGGGCAGGAGTAGCGGCACAGCAGCTTTTCTGAACAGCCGCGCTGTCCGATGGTCGTCCTCACCCAGCCATCACCGGGATTGAAACACTCTCTCGGTGACGAAGGTAGTAGCGGCGTGTGTCTGCACTTCGACAATGATGAATACGACCTCGAGCGAGCTAGCGGGCCTTCTCGGCACGTGGAGCTAACGTCGCAGCATCCGTGAACAACATTCCTAGGTTGTCGGGGAGGATAATGGCGTCGACATTGTGGTGACCTCGCTACCGTGGTCTTTGCGAGAAGGAGTCAAACCTTTACTTTCTTTAACTGCAGTATTATACGCAGAGGCGACGTAAAAAAGGATATCGTTTCATTTCTAGTGGTAAATGGCTACATACATTGCAAGCATGTCTCCAATCGTCTTGTTCAGTCGTTCAGTGAGCCCGTTTGTTTACGGGTGGTAAGCCGTTGTTTTGCGATTTTCTGTACCACTTAACCCTGAGACTTCCTGCAGCATCGCTGCGGGGAAAACTGTCCCACTATCAGTTATGATGACTAGAGGCCGGATTTTTAGGCACTAAAAAGTGCGTTTTAGGCGCCAGAAATAGGCATGTAAAACATCATTTTAGGCTTCCAAAATCGTAAATATTGGCACAATAAATTTTACACAAATTCAAATAACTTCAAACAAAGACGTGCACAACCTGTGTCTGCGACGGGAAGCCAGAAATGTTATTGTTTATGATAACGCAGAAGCGCCAATGGTTGAACATAGCCATGAATTTCCCGCAAGTCTTTCCTTTTATTCCAATAGCACTTTGACTTGGGCGAGTTGGTACATAATCGGATAAGTTTAGCGCGACTTAGAGGAGGACAGGAGACACATAGAACACAGACGAGCACTGACTTTCAACTGAGTTTATTTGCACTTCAACAAGCCTTTATATGCACCAAAACCTGCCTGTATTAACGAATACACAGAAGAGCAAGATAAAAGACGACGAAAAAGGAACCCAAGAGCCGTAAGCAAAAAGAAAAATGAAAATTCACATGCCTACAGCGGGACGAAATGCCACAGATTATACACACCTATATCACACAAAGCGAACTATCTTAGATACCAAGACGGCACAATGAAGAATACTTCAGAAAACTCGCATTCAAAATAAAAAGCCGAACAAGTGCAGGGCGTGAAAAGTCTAACTTGTCCTGGTGATAAGGGAAGTGGCTATCTAAAAGAACATGTGACCAAAAACACGGAAAGCACGTGAGGATGAAACAACTATAAATAACAACCTAGAGAACAGATATCGGCGTCAGTTAGTAAAACCAAGAGCCTGCTTGCGCTCTCATCGAAACCTGAGCAATACAAAACCAAAAGCATACAAAAGCAATAAAAAGATAACCAGGAACGGACCAAGGTACATGAGAACAAACCGGCGCCGGGGTGACAAACCACGCTCTGTGAAAAACGAACTAATTCGTCTCATTTATGTCATGGAAAACAAGCGTCAAGATGAATAAATGACCAACAAAAGCACGGAAAAGCAGGTGAGGGCAAAACGACAAGTCAAACAAAACCATCTAAAAAGTCAACCTCACCGTCCGTTAGTGTAACGGAAGGCGTGCTTACACATTGATCGGCAGCTTTCCTAATGAAAAAATGCCCCGACCTCCCCGAAGGGAATCGTGAGGAAATGCGAATGCACCGACTTCTGCCATCGCCTTCAGAGGCGCCCAGCCAGCGAACGGTCGAGAGTGAGGCGCGAGCGGACGAGAGAGTGGGGCGCAGGGAGGAGAGAGAGCGAACGGCGAGAGAAGAAGCGGCGAAGCACTGCACCTACCCTCTCCTACACTCTCTCGCACCACATGCTCTGGTTGCTAGGGGCGAGGGTAAGCGCGCGCGCCCGCAGCAGTTGCTATGGGAGAGGGAGTGAGAGCGGAGAGGCGCGCGGACCACGCCGCGGACAATGCCGGATGCGCCTGACATAGCCCGACTAAGAAATGCATTCGCATTTAAAAACGCTTCAACAAGTTCGCGTTCAGTCCTATCTTTGGCTCTTTTCAGAAATTTGGCGCTGTTGAAATTTGGTGTGCAGCCGCAACGCTTGCAGTGCTCAGCTAGGAAGCCACCAGCGTTATTGCGTACATTCAGGCTGTGCTCCTTTGCGCGTTCATTAAAACATCTGCCCATTTGCCCTATGTAACGGCGGCCACAGCTTAGGGGAATGTCATAACCACGGTTTTACTAACTGACGCCGATATCTGTTCTCTAGGTTGTTATTTATAGTTGTTTCATCCTCACGTGCTTTCCGTGACCCACTTCACTTCACCAGGACCCATTTCACTTATCACCAGGACAAGTTAGACTTTTCACGCCATGCCCTTGTTCGGCTTTTTTATTTTGAAGGCGCGTTTTCTGAAGTATAATTCATTGTGCCGTATTGGTATCTAAGATAAGTTCGCTTTGTGCGATATAAGTGTGTATAATCTTTGACATTTCGTCCCGCTGTAGGCATGTGAATTTTCATTTTTCATTTTGCTTACAGCTCTTGAGTTCCTTTTTTCGTCGTCTTTTATCTTGCTCTTCTGTGTATTGGTTAATACAGGCAGGTTTTGGTGCATAAAAAGGCTTGTTGAAGTGCAAATAAACTCAGTTGAAAGTCACCGCTCGTCTGCGTTCTATGTGTCTCCTGTCCTCGTCTACGTCGCGCTAAACTTGTCCAATTTTCTTTTATTGTCTCGCTCGGTGAGTCAAGTGCCGACCATCGAATGAACACTCTCCTGGGTCTCTTTCTTTTTGTCGGGGCTGAGCGGGGCAGCACAGGAGAAGATAGCCAGAAGGCTGAAAGACCAGAATCGATGTATGCCTCGTATTAGCTGGCTCTAATTACGTAGGGTCAATTTCTCTCCTGTCGGCGGACACCTCAAACATCTCCTCACCATGTTTGAGTATTTTGAGCTCGGACAAATGAAATGCATGTAGTGGGCGCTCACTATCACGTCTGTCAACATTTCCAATGCTACGCGTCGCGGAATGACGTGAAATTTCCAACTGAACACCGTTGCTATTCTTCTTGCGAGCCCGCGCCCCAAGATGGTGGGGGTGACGTACAAGAGGGATTACTCCTGCTCTTACGTCGCTCCTTTACGTAGACATTGGTGCTGTGACGTCGCGCACCGTCACTCTTAACCAGGTCCTGCTTAAATGATGGCTATATAAAAAAAATATGTTTCATTTCCTGGCTATATCCAGCACCTTAAGCGGGACCTTATTGAGAGCGTAGCACGTGACATTGCGAGAATTATTCAGGTAACTTGTGTAATTTATGTAATCTGTTGTTGAGCAGATGAATGAAAACTGAGAGAAATTATAAAACACACAAACGGAATGTGAGCGTGTGTTATTTTTGTATTTTATTTCGAATCGGAGCGAGATGCTATACAGTAATCGGCCTCCGTTTCGCAATCCTTTTCTCGCCGGTCCCTTCGTCGTGCCGGCGCCAGCCCCTGACATCGCTTGACGTGTTTTCGGCGCATCGTTTATGATAGCAGCTCCAGTGGATCAACGCGGTAAGGATACGTCATCTGTGCCAGCCCCTCCAAACGCACGCGTGTCGCGCACTTAGGGATCCATCCCACAGAAACCGGCACTACCGATAACGCCGAAACGCCAAAACATTGATGGCGTACGTTCAGGAGCAGGCTCGGACACGTCATGAGCACGTCGCCTTGCGTACGCATGGCGTGTTGATGCGTATGCGTGATGTGGTTCACCACCTCCGATATCGAAGAGGGCAGGGAAGGAATTGGGATTGCGATGGATACATCGGGCGAGTGTCAAGGGTTTCAAGCTTGCCTCCTCGCATCATGGTTTCGCGGCTCGTAACGAACCAAATTGAGGAATTATCGGGGTACAACGCCCTTCATTCGGCCCTCAACAACTTCCAGTGTCTAACTATAATTTCTTATGTGACCTGGTGAGGGGCCCTTAAGCACTAAATTACCAAGAAAACAAAAGCCACGTGCACATTACATTTTTTTCTTTCTCTTGATACACACTCTCCTTTCCCCTGATGGCTCTCCACGCTTTTGCATTCGTTCTCCACCTTCCCGCGGCTACACAGAGGGATGATGATGATGATGATGATGATTCCTCTACCATGGCTCATACCCACTCAGGGGGGATTGGCCAAGAATTGATGATATGAACCTTTTTTTTTGATATTTCAAGTATTAAATATTAATAACAAAAGGAAAAAAGAACGTACATAAAAACGGGAAGAGTGCAATACTTGTTCAGATCAGACACTACATTCCCGATCTTTCTTAGAATTTGAGTAACAGGCTAAAAAAAAAACTAAGAACAATAAAAAAACAATTTTCTGCTTTTTGTTTTGAGATGACTCATTACTCCTATAATGATACTTATACAAGTAGGGATTTAGAGTCACATCCGTTTTGTTTCCTGAAGGTATCTGCTAACGGCATCAAAAGCGCTGCTGTGGCTGAAGCCCAGAGCCGAAGCACCAAAGGAAAGTACATTGTCTATTGTGAGGCTCAGCCCCAGGTTAGCGAATGGCATAGCAAGAAGTCTTTTTCTTAGCAAACTGTACCGGCGACATGACAAAAAAGTGCTCTATTGATTCGATTTCTAAACAAGAGTTGCATAGGGGCGATACCACCAGACCAGCCCTGTGTGCATACAGGTTTAACGGGGGCACACGACACCGTAATCTAGTTAATATGACTTCCAGTTGTCTAGTATGGCACCACTGGACTTTCCACGGAAATTTTAAATGTCTAAATTCTGTCCATGATGTTATTGATTCTATGGCGTCTGTATAGAGTGCAAATTTTCTATATCTTATCGCAGTTATACCGGCCACTACTGGAAGAATCGAAAGTACTGGACCATTCAATGCCGCTCGAGCTAGTGAATCAGCCATTTCATTTAGCTCTTATCCACAATGGCCCATAATAATTTTAGGAGCTTCAGCTGTGGAGGAACTAGTGTAAGGAACTTTTTTTAAGACAATTGATTTAGATGACGCTGTAAGCGATGTACATACTGACAGGGAGTCTGTAACTATTATTGCAGTATGGGTGTCCAAAGATAGCTTGCGTAATGCTAAAATGATTGCCAGGAGTTCAGCTTCAAAAACAGGGGTGAAGTCCGGTAGTCTTAATGAAAATGACCAGCCAAGTGAGGGGCAGTAAATACCTACGCCTGCCTTTTCGTCTATTACTGAAGCATCAGTGGCGACTATATTATCGGTTTCAACGTGTGCAAGATAATCTTGCAGTCGGCTATTTAAGACTCTATATGATTGAAATTTAGGCTTAGAGGGGAAAATCTCATCATATTCTATGTTAAGATTTTGATTTAACACATTCACTGCTGGCACCTCTCGGATTTTCACATTTAGCCTGTCTAGTTGCTTTTGAACAAAAATAATCTGTGGTGTACGAAACCGTTTCCTGTTCTCTTCATCTTCTTCTCCTCCACCAACCGCTCTAGCCATGTCAGCGCTGTGACGTATAGTGGCCGCCTCCCATTTCACTGCTGCTGGCTGTTGTTTTTCGGAAGTTGGTGGAACTGGAGCACTTCGTCAAACCTCATAGAGTTCGGAAAGATTAATGTTGCCCTGTGACATGAAGAATGGTCTCAAAGCGCACTACGAAATTTGAGCTTAAATAGTTTCATTTAGGCGCCGATTTTCGAAATAGGCATATTTTTTTATTTTTTTTTATTTTTTTCCTCCTGTTTACAACAGGAAGGAAGCAGAAGCTAAAGGCCATGTGGCCTGACAAAGGCTTCTGCTCCTGCAACAGCTCGGCACGCAGGCCGTACGTAGCTGTGGTAGGAACTTGAATTATTCGGAGTGCGCGGCTGATTGCACGCGAGTGTGTTGGGATATTCGGAAGAAGACGCCGATGAGCTGGGCTCGCGCTGGAGGATCGGCCATGGTGCTAGCTTGAGCTGCTGGGCGGGACTCGCGTTCCCGGAAAAGCCGGCTGTGCCGTCAACCAAGGCTCGTGTCCTGGGACAACCGTTCACCCGGCGTCGGTGTGTTCCGGTGCGGCCGAGCCGTGCCCTCGGTCCATCCTGTGCTGGCGACGCCCAGTCTCTACTGTGCTGGGCCTCCGCCCCGCCTGGCCTACCGTAACACCCGGACCTACCACGACAACGTCGTCGTGCTGCCCAACGTGCAGTGAGTGTGCCACCGCCGCGACGACAGATGCTACCGGCAAGACGTTACACTCGAGTGTGTTTAATTGTGTTGTGCTCGTTCTAAGTGCCCGTCAGTCCCGTCCCGTGTCCACATTAAAACCTTCTACGTGTCCGTCATGCCTTCCTTGTGTGTGCGAGGCCTGAGCCCACATATTCAGCACAGTAGCACACAAATCAATACAAGATATACTGTACGTACAGATAGTCACAAAAAGAAAACATCATGTGTACACACAAAAAAGTACAAAAAAGTAGAAAAATGGCGACAGTCGCTTAAAAAAAACGTCATGTATACAGAAAAACTTACAAATATTCGACATAATACAATCAAAGAACGTTTTGACCTCGACAACTAAGACCTGAAAACGAGACAAAGACATTGACAATATACAGTGCACTTTTGTCAAACAAACTCAATATTGGGTGAAATGAGAAATGTTTTGAACGCTTCATTCGAACCTTCCATAACTTCGTCGTGAAATTAGCGTAGTCTATTAAGTAGTGAAGGCGCTTGGTAACTGTGTAACTGTTTCCCGTAATTCGTTCTTATTTTTGGTGTTGTGAAATGATGTTGTCGAAAGCTGTAGCGCGGATTAGAGGGTGCATTTATAACATAATGTGTTCTGTTTTGTTTGATGTGTTGCATTAACCTGTAGTAGTACACCTGATTTGCTTTTAACATATAGTACTTCATGAAGAAAGGCTGCGTTCTGAAGTTTTGTAAAGGTCCACGATAACCCTCAAATGCACGTAGTATTCTTTTCTGCAGTACTGTCAGCTTATTATAATTCTTTTGCGTCGTAGTGCCCCAAATTAATACACAATAGGATAATCGGGAATAAAATAGTGCATAGTACAATGCGATTTTCAGCCAAGGAGGAACAAGGGTACTCAGTCTAAATAAGCAGCCAACAGTTTTGCTCAATTCTGTTGCAATTTTGTCCACGTGTATGTTCCAGGCCAAGTCTTCCTGAAACCATACACCAAGAAATTTTTGACTTTTTTACCTTCTCTATTACTCTGTCTTCAAAAATAATAGTGGAGTTACAGTTTCGTGGTTTATTAGTAGGGGCAAATATCATATATTTTTTTTTTCGAGGTATTCATTTGTAGCTTATTCTGTCGTAACCAGGAAGACAGTTGCGTCATGTAGTTATTAACTTTTAACTCAAGATCTGTTATAGTGGCAGCTTTAACGAAAATGTTGGTATCATCTGCATAGATAACTAATTGCGGCGATTCAGGTATGTCACACAAGTCATTAATATATATCATAAACAAAAGAGGTCCAAGTATTGAGCCTTGTGGAACACCTGTAGTGATTTGCGCGTAAGATCAAACATCGTTTATGCTGACATACTGGTAACGGTTTGATAAGTAATGATGTAAACGTTTCAATACGTTGCCCCGTACACCGTACTTTTCCAATTTATTAATTAATAAGTTGTGCCAGATTGAATCAAATGCTTTCCTGAAATCTATAAATAGACTTAATGTATACAATCGATTTTGAATATTTGTTATTATTTCATGCTTGATATTAAGAAGAGCAGCTTCACAGGATTTGTTCTTTTGGAAACCATACTGCATGTCGCTGATTAAGTTATATTTATTAAAAAAATTCTGCAGTCTAACATTCAAAGCACTCTCAAAAACCTTTGATAAGACTGGTAAGACAGAGATCGGGCGGTAATTTGTCATTAAATGTTTATCCCCTCCTTTGTAGATAGGGCATACTCGTGCTATTTTTAGAAGATCGGGAAATATACCGCATTCAAACATTCTGTTTATAATATGAACTAAAACGGGTGCGATAATATCCGCAATATATTTCATTGGTACTGGTTTAACGTCATCATGTACAGAAGAGACATTGTTCTTTATTTAAGGAGTAGTTGCATAACTTCGGCAGGGGTAACAGGTGTAAGTATCACTGAGATAGCGAGGCTCAAGCTGGTCACGATAGGTGTGGTGGTGTCTTCTTCCTCGTCAGGATACTGGGAACTATTAACAAAATATTCGTTCAAAGCAGCTGCTGCCTCTGTACCCGCCAACACGCCGGTGGCTGTCTTTATGTTTATATCATTGCTCTGTCTTTTCATCGTAGTGAGGTCTCTGACTTCGTTCCAAACTGTCCTAGGGTCATTCCTTATTTTATGAAATAGATTTTCGTAGTACTTAATTTTTGCCTGCTTTAGTTCAGCATTGACCTTATTTCTAATTTTTTTGAAGCCACTAAACAGATTAGCACTCCTGCATTTTACAAACAGGTGATACAGTTTGTTCTTTCTTGTTATCATTTTTAACAGGTGAGGTTTGCGTGCCTTGTTTCTCTGATAGCATGATTTTAACGGAAACGCTTGGTCGTAACACTTGATCATTTTGTCAAAGAATAACTCGTATGCCGCATTTGGGTTTTGCTTTTCAAACACACATGACCGATCTATTGATAGGATCAAGGAACGGAACGTATCCAATGCTGTAGCATGAAAACTACGCGCCAGTGTTTCCTTTCTCCCTTCCCCTTGCCTATGAGCATAATGAATGAAGCAGAATAAAGGCAGATGATCGCTTATCTCGGCAGATAGCACTCCTGCAACGCAGTCATTTGGGTGTAGGTTGGTTATACATATGTCAAGTAATGTTGCAGTTTGTACAGTGAGCCTGGTGGGTTCTGAAATTACGTTTGTGCACATGAACGAATTAATTAGACCAGAAAGCTCTTTAGATGATATATCGTCAGAAAACATATTTATGTTTACGTCACCCATTATAACGAATGGGGAAGACGAACGACCCAGGAAATGTAAAACCTGTTCTAAGAAATTAAAAAAAACACAGCATATCCACGGAGTGAATGATGATGAGTGGGCGAAGCTGCGGAGGCTCATCGGTAAACCGTGAATCTTCCGTGAATTCTGCCCGGTACATCATCACCAACGTGAGATCAGGCGCGTTTATACTAAAGGGTCGATGAGAGTTATGGTGACTAAAGCAATCATGGTTACACCGTGAAATCTTCAGTGGTTTCGCCCAGCAGTAATCAAAGCGATAGTGTGTGTGAAATTTTATTCAAACTTGAACAACCGATCGTCGTCCATGGTCCGCCAAGCAGTACGATCCGGCAAGCGCACTCGTACTGCTCGTACGGCGGTCCGCGCAGTCGGAGAGCAGCTGCACCGCCAACGCCATCTAGCGTACCTTCACCCAACCGCCATATTGTACGCATGTCTATAGGACAGTGCCCTGTCGGAAACGAGTCGAGAACTGGAGATGACGACACCATACCCACGGAGTGAATGATGATGAGTGGGCGAAGCTTCGGAGGTGGGTCGGTAAACCGGTAATCTTCCGCGAATTCTGCGCGGTACATCATCAACGAGGTGAGATCGGGCGCATTTATACTAAAGGGTCGATGAGAGTCATGGCGACTCGCAGCTCACTTTAATTTTACATGTACGTTGTGAATTTTTTTATTGTTTAATCACGCAAAGGAGACATCTCACACAGGCACTACCTTGGAGGTCGAAATCCAGTACCTACTGGCTACTCAGAGTGCATGGACAACCGAGGACCGCCGAGGTAATGCCATAAGGAGCTTCGCCTCTAAATATATTCATCATATACAAGTAGTAAACGAGAGGTGGCTACATACAACGGGGACGCACGACCCACGGCTTAAGGAGCTTCGCCCCTAAAACGTGAGCTTGTTTCCCAGTGGAGGACAATAGATAAGCACAACTGTGACATATTCTAAGCGCACCATTATACTTTCGACATTGTTCGTAACAAGAGAAAATTCTGGAACTACCTCATGTGCAAGGCACTGTTTAACATAGACTGCTACACCACCTCCTCTGCTCTTTGTCCTTACTAAGCCGTGGTATTCCTTATTTTCACAGTATGGGGGGCCATCATTCATGGTGAGCCATGTTTCACAGTACAATAAGATGTCAAAATTGTGCATTATTGACCCGGATAAGCAGTTCAATCTGTCCTCTTTGTTTTTAATACTGCGCACGTTAAGGTAGAAAGAGTTAAATAGTTTGCTGTTAGGAACTAATTTAATAAACGATCGAACATCGTAATAATTACAGCTCATGACATCAGACCAACTGCACTAAAAAGAAAGAAGAAACAAGGCCATGGTGCTCACGCGACCATTTTTTTCAACATCTTCCACGCTGGCGATTCGAACAACTGGCGAGTTTTCGTCCTTGCGTACGAACACCTTGCCGCCAGCCGTCCACACGAACCGCCATCGCAATTCCTTCTTCCTTTAGACGGCAGCACCGAGAAGTCGTTTAGCATACCGAGTGAGGTTTTCGTTTACGAACACCTTTGAGGCTGATTGAAATCCCAGTGCTGTTGTGTCTATTTTTCATTTTTTTAGCTTTGCTGAGAAAGGCATTCCTCTTGGTTCTGCGGACAAACCGAACAATAGTATTTGCCTGGTCATGTCTAGCAGTAGGCACTTGGTGGCAGATGTCAATATCGGCCTCCGAGACCTCTTCCTTGATCAACGCCCCCATTTGCGACACTATGGTTAGTGGTTCGCCTTCAAGTGGTATGCCCTTTATCTCAATGTTATTTGACCGTTGATACTGTTCTAGCTCCTCAATTCTGCATGAGAGCCTGGCGTTCTCGGCGCGAAGATCTTGATTTAATTTGAGGACCTGCTGTATTTCTGCTTTAAGCTCAGGCACTTGTTTATACTTCGTAAGTCTGCCCTGAGCTCTCTTCTCAGATCCTCAATGGCCTTAGACTCCTTAGACATCGAAAAATCACGGAAAACCCAAACAAACAGAAATCAAGCAAGCACAGAAAAAACTTACAGGTTCGGCAGCAGTGCACTGTTACTACGACTTATTGGCTAAGTAAGAATTTACTGCTCACCTGCAAGAAGCAGAGACAATATTTAGATGTTGCTCCGTAGTGCACCGCTGCCGAACTGCGTGACACGGTCGTTCCGTTGATGGTTTTATGCTGTGTTTTGTCACCCGCCCAGTCTCTGCGCAGTCGCAGATGGGTTAATCCGGCTACGTGATGACGTCCTATCACTTATATCTCTCGCTCGGCTCTTGCAGTCGCGGAAGAGCAGCTCCGTCCACGTGACTTCCTCTCACTTGCGGTGCAGACACACGCGGCACCGCAGACGATGAAAGGGGTGGTAGTAGGTTGTAGTGTCTGGTCGCGAGCTGCAAGAAGCAGAGACAATATTTAGATGTTGCTCCGTAGTGCACCGCTGCCGAACTGCGTGAGACGGTCGTTCCGTTGATGGTTTTATGCTGTGTTTTGTCACCCGCCCAGTCTCTGCGCAGTCGCAGATGGGTTAATCCGGCTACGTGATGACGGGCGTATAGGCACTTATAGACATTTAGGCACGAACACCAAAAATAGGCAGTTATAGGCACTATAAAACACTACAAAAACCCTTCTTAACCTCTAATTCATGCTCATATATCAAAGTGGCATGATAGGAACGCAAGGAACAAAATAGGCATTTGCCTAAAATCCGGTCTCTAATGATGACAGCTGGAGCTCCATGATAGAGGACGATGCTGCTAAAAAAAGTAGGCGAGGTCTGCTGCATTAGCTTTTGGATGTGCATTTGTTTCGCACTATCGTGTTAAGTAATCGGTACCAACCACAATCCAGCGATTTCCAGACGAAGACTTGGCGAATGATCCCAGCAACTGGATGCCGCTCTGATGAAAATGGGCCTTCGGTGCACCTATTGGTTGTCGTAGTCACGGTGGTCGTATAAGTGAAGTCTTACGTTATTGGCAGTCGCGACATGTGCGAACGTAGTGGTTCGCAGTCTTCACGGGACGCGGTCAGTAGTAAGAGCGGTGAATTCGTTGCCATGCTCGCATAGCCGAAGTTTCCGGATGATGTTTCATCGTCACAAGCACTTTAGATGTCAACAGAAATTGTTGTTGGCGCAACTAGAAAACATGTACCTTGCGTATGGTCAGTGTTCTTATAATGGGCTCCATCTCGGAAACAAAAGTAGTGTGCGAAACTTCGAGGGGGTGGGACATGCGCCCTTCCAGGTAGTCAACGAGCAGGCTGAGCACCGAGTTGTCAGGCGGTTGCTGAGACAAGCTGTTGGCTGACACGGAATAAAGAAAAATGTCGTCGTCTTCAAGGTTAGTGTTGGTATTTCCGACTGACGCACGTAAAAGACAGTAAGCGCCGGTGTGTTTTTGCCCAGACTTTTGTACGATGGTGACGTCGAATTCTCGTAGCCGAAGGCTCCACCGTACTAGACAACATGAGGGATCTCTGAGATTAGCGAGCCAACACAGAAAATGGTGATCGCGAACTACCGTGGATGGGTGGCCGTACAAGTATGGCCGAAATTTCTTATGGCCCAGTCAACAGCTAGGAATGTTTTTCTCTAGCAGCATAGTTTTTTTCAGCATGTGATAACGTTCTGCTCCGAGAGGCAATCACGCGCTTTACGCCTTTATGCCACTGGGCAAATATGGCCCCCAGTCTAACGTTTCTGGCGTCTGTGTGTAGCTTCATATGAGCGTTTTCTTCAAAATGACCATTACAGGTGGGGCTTTGAGATGATTTCGGAGGGTGTTGAAGACACGGCGATGATTCTGACCCAAAAAAACGGAAACTCTCTTTCGTAAGTTGGTTGAGGGCTTCAGTGATCTTCGACTCTTTTTTTTTTTTTGAAGCGCCTGTAGTAAGGTCATAGTGCGCTCCTTAGTGTTTGCCTCAATGATGAGCTCGGCCAATTTTGTCAGTGGATTTCGCACGAGTGCAGTGAACAGCAGTTCCTTCACCCCACGCATCAAGGGCCACACTTTCGTTTACTCTCAAATCGCAATGTCTGAGCGCCTGAAGAGTCGATGCATGTCGTCGCCATACTTTGAAGCTTTCTCGTTCGGCCGCTGGTCCTTCCAGGGGATGGCTTGTTCAATTGTATCTTTCCTTCGGGCGTTGCGGTACGCGTCACGGAACTGTCCGCTAAAGTGTTGCCATGTCGCAATGGAGCCCTCGTGGTCATCGTATCATGTCATTGCAGAATGTTCCAGAGCGAAGTAAAGTCTCCGCTGCTTGAGAACACCGTCCCATTTGTTGATGCTGCCCACATGATCAAAGTGGTCGAGCCAGTCATCTACATCCTCGAAAATGTATCCACGTAACGGTCTCGGCGTCTGGGGTACATGAAAATAATCGCAACTGGAGGGAATTCAGCATCGTAAGTTTGACTCACTTGACTTGTCGGAGTTGTGATCTTTTAGAGTCTCGGCGACAAGGGGCCGAATTCGGAGGGTAATCCTCACAGGCGGCGGCTGCGTTTTTCTCAGGGAGAAGTAGCTGTCTACAAGGTGGTAGGAGTGACGGCTGACACATGGCGCCAAGGTGCGTATACCCAGCGTCTTCACCAGTAATGTTGAGGGTGAAACAAGACCGACAGACAGAAGTCGACGTCTGCCCCAGAACCAGAGCAGTAAAGACGTTTTCTTCTTGACACCCAAACGTGTATGTTCTACAGTGCATTGTTTATTAATGATGGTATGTGACAATATTGTTTTAATCTTGACCCATTCACCTGGCCTTAAGCACGTTTA
Organism: Rhipicephalus appendiculatus; assembly: GCA_030522465.1. NCBI lineage: Eukaryota > Metazoa > Arthropoda > Arachnida > Ixodida > Ixodidae > Rhipicephalus > Rhipicephalus appendiculatus. Next base: position 19,429 of record JALIZH010000280.1, read on the forward strand.
TATACGTAAACCAGTGCATTCACCGAACTGCAAAACAGACAAAGAAATGATCATCGGCCATGCTTTTTCACGCAGGCTTGACGCCCGTCTCTATAAAAATACTGATTTAGAAGTCTCGCATGACCAGTGCAGCTTATTTGCAAGCAAGACAACTTAGTTGCTCGAGAAATAAAAA
>JALIZH010000281.1:0-16052 GCA_030522465.1 Rhipicephalus appendiculatus
GAGCGTCGTGTCATTAAAGTTCCGACAAGAAATACAGACATTTGGTTCGTACCGCGTTTCCGCACTACGTATAAATACCAAGCCTTGGCCTACAGCGTTCTCACATCACCTTAACGCGCACGAAAGTACGATCACCTGCAACAAGAAACAATTACACTCACATTTCTGCTCTCTGGCGTCATAGGCACATGCGCAACAAACTATTTTCATAGTCTATTTCATGTTTTTGTATTTTAGCCTAGTGTAAATACATTGTATCATGTTACATCTTGTTATCTTGCGTTTTATTAGCGATACGTATGCATGTGTGTTCACGTAAATGTATATATGTGTGCTTTTAAGTGTATAGGTGTCAATGTATAAGATGGTCTATGCACGGTGTACATTGATTTCTGAAACAGTTTTTTGAATACACATTTATAATATGTATCTTAAATAATCAGTTCTGAAATCATTTTTGAATTACTATGTATTGTTCATGTTTTCTTTTGAACTTGCGCGTTATGTATCTTGATTCTTTTCCGCGCTGCTGCCATGTGTATTTACAGGGCACCAGGGACTTTGTCAAGCCGTTCTCACGGCTTTTAGCCTTGGCGACCTTCCAGTTTTGTCTGGTAAATAAATAAAATTTGAATTTGAAAGTGAAGCGAATCTGAGACCATAGGACTGGAAATATTAACAGTAAACAAGAAGAACGAAATGTAGGGACATGTAGAGACAGGAAAAGGTGACGGGCGATTATGCCCTGGTTCTGTCAGCCCAGGGAAATCAGCCGTTTTGACGCTGGTCGCCAAATGCCTGGTAACGCATACGCCCCGCGGGGCTAAGCCTGGTATATTATGTAGTTTTTGTGTCTGGACTTATTTTTTCACGTTTATTGAACACTCCGCTCGGTAGTGAACACGGAAAGTACCGCATATAACGTAGTGTCACTTGGTTCTAGCTGGTTTTAAGAAGCGAAGCGAATACACTTGCTTGAAAAGTTCCTGCATGCTTCATATGTCTTGTGAAAAATATGAAACATGAAAAGTACCTCCTGGGTTAAAACCTCATTTTATATACACTGTTGGTTGGCTGCAGTTGAATCCTACAGGACGCTAGCGCCCCTAGGCGTTCAGTTTTCTAAGCAGCGCTTACTGACACGTGTAGCTAAAGCGGCATTATTCCTTCAAGTATTACACGAAGCCTGTTTTGAAGAAAAAAGCTTGCTCAGGCTATTCATCTTTACGTGATATCGTTCTGCTTTCGACATGAACCTTTTAAGGTTAGTTTGAATAGGCTTTAACGTTCCATAACGCCTCAGAGGGATAAATAGTTCCTAGAAAAATAAGAAGTGTATACGTATATTTCGTGTGCATTACGTTGAATAAGAAGTACCCCAGCTGCTTTCAAAGCTCTGTTGTTTCCATAGGCCGCCTGAGACACCCATTCTATTTACTAAACACGGCTATTTTCTGATACACGTAGCTCAACTTTTCAATCGTAAGCCACCGTAAAAGCTTTCCAAAAATGCATCCTGTCGCTACATAGGCCCTGATAATGTCCTTCATTTCTTTATTTCATAATATTGAACTCCAGTAGGACCAGACAGGAGTGTAATTACAAAAGCCGGCAGATCCCACGCACTCTCCCGGAATCGATGTAATGCGAAGCAGCCAGGGAAGGAGCAAATCATGCTTTACATAATTTGCATGTCATGTTTTACATGTTACGACCTGTCATTTGTGTTCGTCATACAGTCACGTCGCGATATACCAATTTTGGTGTAAGTCAAGCTAGCGAACTGGACGCAAGCGCACCATGAGTGTGGCATGTAAATGGCATTGTAGATGACATGCATGCCAAGATTTTCATCTTACCACCTGCCACTTATGTTCGTTATACAAACATGTCACTCAATACCAAATTTGCTGTATATCAAGCTACCGAAACGGCCGCGAGCACGCCATGAGCGTGGCATGCAAGTCATGTCGCACATGACAAGTCATGATTTCCATATTACCACTTGTCATTTATGTTCGTCATACAGTCATGTCACTCAATACCAAATTTGCTGTATATCAAGTTAACGAAACGGCCGCGAGCGCGCCATGAGCGTGGAATGGAAGTCATGTCGCTTATGAAGTCATGATTTCCTTATTACCACTTGTCATTTATGTTCGTCATACAGTCATGTCGCTCAATCCCAAATTTGGTGTATATGAAGCTAACGAAACGGCCGCGAGCGCGCCATGAGCGTGGAATGCAAGTCATGTCGTTCATGACACGTTATGATTTCCATATTACCACTTGAAGGAAGGAATTGTAAACTTAAGGGCTCGTTTGCTTTGTTAAACATAGTATTAATGAGAACTAACAGACAAAGATGCCAAGGAAAGTATAGGGGGAAGCTATTAGAAGTAATTGTAATGTAATTGTGAAGAAATGAAAGTGGACGAAAAGATAACTTGCCACCGGCGGATCCGAACCTGCGACCTTCGAATAACGCGTCCGATGCTCTACCACTGAGCTACGGTGGCGGTCATCTCCCCCCGTCCACTTTATGGGGTATATATGTGTACTTAAACGTGGGAGCGTCAGTCAGCGCCGCCTGTTGCCGTAATGGCAACAGGCGGCGCTGAATGACGCTCCCACGTTTAAGTACACATATATACCCCATAAAGTGGACGGGGAGATGACCGCCACCGTAGCTCAGTGGTAGAGCATCGGACGCGTTATTCGAAGGTCGCAGGTTCGGACCCTGCCGGCGGCAAGTTATCTTTTCGTCCACTTTCATTTCTTCACAATTACATTACAATTACTTCTAATAGCTTCCCCCTATACTTTCCTTGGCATCTTTGTCTGTTAGTTCTCATTAATACTATATTACCACTTGTCATTTATGTTCGCCATACATTCATGTCACTCAATACCAAATTTGGTGTATCTCAAGCTAACGAAACGGCCGCGAGCGCACCATGAGCGTGGCATGCAAGTCATGTCGCACATGACAAGTCATGATTTCCATATTACCACTTGTCATTTATGTTCGTCATAGTCACGTCGCCATATACCAAATTTGGTGTATATCAAGCTAACGAAACGGCCGCGAGCACGCCATGAGCGTGGCCTGCAAGTCATGTCGCACATGACAAGTAATGATTTCCATATTACCACTTGTCATTTATGTTCCTCATACAGTCTTGTCACTCAATACCAAATTTGGTGTATATCAAGCTAACGAAACGGCCGCGAGCGCGCCATGAGCGTGGAATGCAAGTCATGTCGCCCATGACATGTCATGATTTCCATATTACCACTTGTCATTTATGTTCGTCATAGAGTCATGCCACTCAATACCAAATTTGGTGTATCTCAAGCTAACGAAACGGCCGCGAGCGCGCCATGAGCGTGGCATGTAAATCATACTTTTCATGACAAGTTAGTCATGATTTTCATGATATGACCAGCCATTTATGTTTTTCATACAGTCATGTTATGACTGTATTAACGATACGGCTAGGACTGTATTAACGATACGGCCATTAACGATACGGCCAGGAGAGCACAAAGTCGTAGGCGGCTAGATAGCTAGATAGATAGATAGATAGATACGCTCAAAGTCGCCGAAGTTCGCTAAGAAATGCTTCGCATTTAATAAAAAAAGAATCGTGGCAAGTACAGAAATCCTTTGTACCGATACCGACACCGCATGGATTGTTGCAGTTTACCTGAACAATACAGTGGACTCTCCCTTGTACGATCCTCCGCTTAATGAATAATTCAGAATGACAATCTTTTAGAAAATCCCTGGTGTTTTTCGTACGCATTCTATGCAAACATCTTTCAGTTAAACGAACTTCTGTGTAGTGCATACTTTAGTTGGACGAACCTTATCTGCGCAGCTGGGCGAATTTTTTAGATCAATTCAATAAAGTTTTGCGCTCTGCAGCACCGGCGTAGCTAGGGTGCCTCGATGACCGCTTTCCCCCTCCGCGGAGGGTGGCGCCTTCCTTTGCGGGGGGTGAATGCTGCCGCCTCGGGCGACGGCCGCCATATATGAGCCCTCTCCGCTAGTCCCCACCGGCCGGTGCACATGTGAGGTGCCGCGTTCGCACGGTCTTATATACACTATTTTATTTTCGATTCATGGGCGCCGCCATCCAAGAGATGGCAAACGCGTGAGGGAGAGACAGAAAATTAGGTGGGCCGATGAGATTAAGAAGTTTGCAGGTATAACGTGGCAGCAGAAAGCACAGGATTGGGTTGATTGGCGAAACATGGGAGAGGCCTTTGCCCTGCAGTGGGCGTACACAGGCTGATGATGATGATGATGATGATGTCCGGGACAGCCCCGCTCGGCCGCGGCTGCCTGTGTGATACCAACGACTGGGACCACCATCCAGTGCCACCTTCCCTTTCATGCCAGCTCCACTGCAACTGAACTGGCTGGCCTTCACTTGGCAGCCGACTACGTCGCTGCTACAACACCCCAGCAGCCCGTGGCGGTCATCTGCGACTCCCGGCCAGCACTGCAAGCGCTGCTGCAACCAGTCTAAGATGGGCTCACCGTGGCGCTGCTCGACGCCAAGCTAACCGCCATCAGAGCTAGCGGCATGGGCCTGTCCCTCCACTGGCTTCCCTCCCACGTTGGGATCGCTGGGAACGAGGAGGCCGACGCCACCGCAAAGGCAGCTCACCACGGCGACACCCCAGTCACCAAGGCGGTAACCCTCTCGGACTACTCCCGACAACGCTTACGACAGCTGCTTCCAACAGCTCACCATGACAGGCGCGTGGCAAGCGGTAATCCAGCGCCACCCTTACCGGAGACTGGCCTGAAGAGACCCGAGCGGTGGCTGCTGCTTCGCCTGCGGACCGGCAGTGCCTTGCCTGCTGCGCGTATGTACGCTAAGGGTCGCTCTTCATCCCCTGCGTGCCGCAGATGTGGTGCTGAAGAAACGCTGGAACACATCATCTACTCCTGCCCTGCACTGCCCTGGCCGGTGAACGATGCGAGATGGTGCGCCGCTAGCACCTGCTCGGTCTCCCTGCGGCAACTGTGGAGGACTTCCTCTTTCCCGCACGCTCCAGGATAGCAGCCCTGCGAGCCTTTCTCAAGTTTGCGGTTCCTGCGGACCTCGACGCCCCTATAGACGAACGCCTTGGCTTCGTGCCCCCCTGCCTGGACTGACAAGACACTCTCTTGTCATCTACTCAACACTTCTCGCTATCTTCTCTCTTTCTTTCTATCATCTTTACTTCCCCCTTCCTCATCCCTAAAGGCGCTGAGCCGTGCCCCCACGACAGGAGGCAGAAAATAGCGTCCTTTTATTTTCTTCTTCTCTCTCGAATCTCTCCGATTACTAGAGCGCCCAGACGTGGATAGATAGATAGATAGATAGATAGATAGATAGATAGATAGATAGATAGATAGATAGATAGATAGATAGATAGATAGATAGATAGATAGATAGATAGATAGATAGATAGATAGATAGATAGATAAACGTTGCTGCAAGTCGCAGAAGAATGTCCGAGCAAACCTATGGAACCACAGTCGAATCTGATACGATGCTGGGTAGCCTTGGCAGACCGTCCCCCCCCAAACTAACCTGAAGACCCAAAGGGTTCTCCTGGATCAAGCTGGGCGAGCAGCGGTGGACACTTGTGTCCAGAAATGGACACCAGTGTCCACCGGTGTCCACCTGCGCCTTTATTTTTCTTATCAATAAGCGTTGTATTTCCCTCAACAGCTACCCGAAGAGCCAACTAAGTGACAATATAGTGCTCAGAATACGTTACTTAACGTCGATGCTTTATTTTGCAACATCAGTAACGTGGAGCAGCCCTTAAATGTAAGCCAGCACAAGATGTACAAGATGTAAAGACAACAAAACACAGTAAAATTCGAACTTTCTGCAATTTCGACGCCAACCACGCGTTACGTTGGCGCGAAGTGCGTGTTACAAAGGACTTAGTTGGAGACGCTGGCGAGTGCGAGAGAGAAGGCGAAAGACATCATACCGATGCCGCCCTCAAAACGGCATTCCGGAGACGGCAGCTACCTGCAATAGGACGCAACGCTTGCGCATCACTTAAAACACTCCCAAAGCAGATTCTGTGTGAATTTTATATTCATCAGCCTTTACGGGCACTTCCGTGGTGAATGTTTAGGTTTTGCTGGCCAGATAGTCCCGCAGCTTCCGCTCCCTGTCCAAGCTCGAACTGCACGTCCAAGAGGCGTCCGAGAGGTGCGTGTTGAACAAGAGCCATGCGACGTTCTTTGGCAACTTGAGCTTCAGCACGCCGTCAACCTGCCACAAGAAGTCGCGACAGAAGCACTCAACATGTAGTGAACAATTTTACATCTTAGTAAGGTTTAAGCAAGTAAGTTGCTGTTTATTCATAGCAATACTTGTTATAAAATTGCCTTGGAGGACACGACTAAACGCGGAGTAGTTGCCTGACTAGGTCGTGTCACCCTTGCAGCATGGCAGCAGGGACACATCAGTGAGAAGTACAGCCGGAAAACACAACAGTACATATTATTCTACAGGGGTTCCAAGATCAGACAGAATTGCGAGTAGGGTGCGCAAGAATGTAAAGACCACTCACATTTATTGGGTGGCAATACAACAAATGTGTGCTTCCAATCAAAATTTATACAAAATAACCACAACTCACAAGTGTGCAAGCTTGGGCTAGTTGGTTTGCAATCATACTGGCAAATGTTTCACCACGCGAACATAGGAAAAAAGGACACAGTAGACAGCGCTATTTCTGTCTACTCTGTCCTTTTTTTCTTATGCTCGCGTGCTGCAAAAACTTGCCAGTGTGATAACCAAAACTCCTTGATTCTACTATTAGTAAAGTACACAAAAATATAAACAGAGCTCTCATTAGAGTTGTGGCGGCCACTGGAGTTATCACTGGAGTCCAATCAAGCCATAAGCTACTTAAAAAGTTCCATGTTACCTGAGAACATTTATTCTTTGCTTTGGATCGCCTGACTACTTGATAAGAAGAAGTTAAGGGGCTTCATATCTCCTATGTCATCTGCCTGAACAGCACAATGATCCCAGGAGAGCTATGGAGCGGCAAGTTAAGTAAAAGTAGCAAGCAGCCAGATCAAGCCATGGGTGAGAAGTGCTTGCGATAAGGAACATCACTACGCTGTACTGCAGTGCATGCACTTCATGAACTGAACTACCCCGATATAACAAGTAAAGCGCAAATACCTAATTATATTATATAATTTTATTTCTCGGTTTTAACGTCCCGAAGCCCCCACATAATTATGAGACACGCGGTAGTGTTGGGATCCGGAAATTTCGGCCACCTCGGGTTCTCTAACGTGCCCCTATATCTAAGTTCACAAGCATCAAGCATTGTCGCTTCCACAGGCCCGTATAGCCAGGGGGGGGGGGGGGGTGCCCTAGGGCCCCCCCCTCCGGAAATTGGGATGGAGGGGGTGTTTTACCGAAAATAAAAACGCAAATAGGCGTTTTTCAAGGCGATCAGCAAGTGTGCGCGCCCCGAAAAAAAATTCCTGGCTACAGGCCTGCGGGCTCCACAGAAAATGTGGCCAGGATCAAAAGAAGTGGGCAAACGAGGACGAGGAAAACAAGGCGACAACACGTGCCCTCTTTTTTTTCATTGTGACGTACCGTCACAATGAAAAATTGTGACGGTACGCTTCATTCATTGTGACGTCCCGACTAGGCGAAAGCTCAATCCTGATCTTATAAGTTACCTGCTCTCACGTTGCTTCGACGGGGAGCATCCTTGAGGCTGTAGCCCGTATGCATGGCCCCTCACTGCTAGCAGTCTTGGCAAATTAAATAGGAAAATAATGACACCACTATAACTTTAATCCACGCTGGTTTGAAAGTTCACACCACCAACGAAATGCACTTGTGCTTAGCCAGCTTTTTTATACTTCGCCGCATTGCCCTTTCTGAAGTGCATATTCAGTGCAGCACGTTAAGCCTCTCCAAATTCTGAGAGCCACGTTTTCAGAGGTCATTTCCGCTTGTCACAAATGGACGCATAACATGGTCTGGCTATTTGTCACTTGAAGCGATGGCTTAAGTATCCTGGTTCAGCGGCGTCCAGTAATCAAAAAGATTTTCATGCAAGGGGCCTGGTCCAGCAGTCACAGTGATACAATGCCAGGGAATCGCATATAAAATTTGGAGGATTTCTTACCGAACTGCAGGATATTTTAGCGTTTCTATCTACGTGTCAATCTATCTAGCCACTTACGTTTGTATACTCTCTTGTAACTTGCGGTAGACCAAAATTGTATGGGAGGGTAAGGGGGGTTTCACAAATAGGTCTGGCTAGTTATGACATCATTAATGAGAAAATCCCCTCGCGTATGCCGTCAATCCCTTTCCTCCAGACGTGTGTGGCACATACCCGTATACCACGTGCCGTGGCACGCGGGTATGTGCCACAGGTGATTCACAGATTATATCTACCCACCAACGGCGAAAACAGACATTGGTAATTTAAATGCGAGAGCTCTAAGAAAAACCAACATCGGCAGCGTTGACCCGACCAATGCAAAGAACAAATGGTCCCAGCAGAAATCGAACTCAAGCATTCTGCGTGGCAATCAGGTATTCTACCACAGAGCATCACCATCTGTGGTAACTGCTTTGGAAACCGAAGACCCCATGCAGGCGCAATGTTCGTGAAACATCAATCGCGGTTACAGTGCTGGCTATCTCATTTTATAAACATTACATATATGTACTCCTATCATGATACAGGCGTCAGGTCGCGTCAACGTCAATTGTAGTCAAGCCCCATTCACTGAAGTAGGTCTGCGTAGCACTATCCAGGGCTTCCATTCCGCAAGTACAAACGCTAAATATCAGCTTACCGCTTTTAGTGTTCGTAATACCCATGCTAATGTTGGCATCGTTACGCAATTGTAAACAACTGGTTATATAAAACATATGCGACTATCCAACATATCTTTCACAGTACAACATTTGTAGTACATATTTTTAGCGTCATTTCGTAACGTTTCACTCAATAAATTTATGCCACAGTGACATTCCTTCCGCATGTTTCGCATAACATCTATTCCTATGGTACCTGGGATCTGCCGAATTTCTTTTTATCTTTGATATTATTGGCAGAAACTCTAATTACACCCACTCATTTAACTCATCGACTGCGTGTCAGAGATAATTACGACTCTTCCTGTAATTTCTCAAAGTTTATGTACCGCGTCTACAGCGGTTAGGACGCTTTATAATTACACAGCCACATGTAGCCTAGTGAAACTATTGAAATTTCGAATTGATGAATTTGAAGGGAAGCATCGTTCTGGCAACACAATGAATTTTCGGTAGTTTTAAAAAACAGAAGACTAACTACGGAAAATTCCAATTTGCGATTTCCTTTCAGTTTCCTCTTACTTTCATCGTCTCCGCTGGATCTACATTTAATTTGTCGAGATATATTAAACCAAACCGAATTACCGTAATTCTGACTCAGTAGTTCTCTTGGTTGGAGAGCTCCCAATTAAATTTTAAAAAAAAATTGCACCAACGGACTATCAAACAACATCTACTCATGTTCGCCAGCTCACCTTCTTTTTCATAGTATCCCAGCTATCGTAGAAGAAGACGGAGTCCAGAATGACGCCTGATTCAACCACAAGGTTGTCCAACGTTTTCAGTTTCGCGTGAGGGTCGCACACCTGCGTGTAGAGGTAGGAGATATCTAGTCAGCGGCTCGGTGGCATTAGCCAACGCCAATTTAGTCAGTGATGATGCCTTTAACGACAATATGAGTGGGCAACAAGAAGGAATGTCCTGAAGAAAACACGCAGTTCATTTAGCATTAAGTAAAATATCATTTGAACAAGAAAACGGCACACATCTGCGCACAATCCTGCGTGTCAATACACCAGAGCAAGGAACAAAGTGCCTATGCTCTGCATGGAGCAGCCCACAATACGCTTTTATTTCCGAACTACACCTGGACTCCACATGTATGGCTACATTCTACTCAATAATTGCTTTGCTTCTTGTCAACAGAACTGTACATAATATCAAATGGACGGACGTAGCCCGCCCGCTTGCAGCAGGAAACTGCAAAAAAAATCCTTACAAATTTCACAGAGAGGAAGCATTTCTCTCATCTACGAAATTCAATGTCATCCGGCATCATGTGACATTTTTAAATGCGAAGCATTTCTTTGCGTACTGTAAGCACTTTTGCTGTCTATCTATCTATCTAACCGCCTAAGTCTGGGTGCTCTCGCGATCGGCTCCTTAAGTTGGGATAGACCAAAATTTGTATGGGAGGATAAGAGGTATTGACGAATATGTCTGGCTGGTCATGACATGAATAATGTCAAAATCCTGTCGCGTACGTCGTCAAACACTTGCCTGCAGACACGTGTGGCCCATATCCGTATACCACGGGCTGCGGTATGCGGGTATGCGCCAGAGGTGTTTGACAATTTATATCTACCCAGGAACGGCGAGGACAGACATTAGTAATTTAAATGCGAGAGCGTTCAGAGAAACTGACATCGGCAGCGTTGACCCTATGAATGCAAATACAGGGTCCCAGCAGGAATCGAACCCGAGCAATCTGTGTGGCAATCAAGTATTCTACCACAGCGCCACGTCAGGTCTCGGAACTGCTTTCGAAAATGACGCTGTGCAGGCGTAATGTTGGTGAAACATCAATTGTGGTTCCAGTGTTGGGTAGGTAATTTTATAAACATTACATATGTACTCCTATGAGGCAGGCGTCATGTCGGTTAACGACAATTGTATACTTAACTGTAGTCGGTCCACGAAGCACTATCCACGGCTACCATCCTCGCAAGCACAAGTGCTACATATAAGCTTACCACTTCTGGTGTTGGTAATACCCATGTTTCGGTTGGCATCGTTACGCAACTGTAAATATGTGGTTATATAAAACATATGTGACTGTTCAACATATGTCTGTGCGTAAAACATTTATACATATCTATAGCGTCACTTTAGCTAATAAAAAAAACCCAGTCACATTGCCTCCGAATGCTTCGCATAACATCGATCCCCATGGTACTTGGGATCTGGCAAGCTTTATTGTTTGTTGACGGAAGCTTTCTTTCACAAAAAGTGGGTCCCCCCATTTCCTGTGTAGCTTCATGCTACAAGCGGGCTGAGGACAGTGCTTCTCTTTCATATGAGTTTCCCTGCATTACGGGCTTTCACCGAGATGGTTAACCGTAGTTTGCAGATAATGTCACAACCACTCTGCGATGCATGACCAGTACTATACTGAAATTGGTACAGCGTTCCTTCAGCGACTGAACCACAAGAAAAAAGACAGGCCGTAACATGGAAATCATGATAATTATATCACGTACAGAAATATTTGCATGGCATGGTTTTGGCACACTCGCCAGTGTTACGATCGGCCTTGGAAGCCGTCGCGGCAGAGGCCGCGGAGAATGCTCATGTTTTTCTAAAGTTCCTCCCAGGTTCGCTGCCCTTCGGGGGGAGCAGGTCTAATCTCTTTTCCTGGAATGCCTACGAGCGTGCGGCGTGGTCAAGTGACCAGAAATTCCAGCGGCAGTGCCGCGAACAGCCCTTTGTGGCAAGATGCTGCCGGCGGGGAGGGGACGAGGCTGCTCGTCACATTCCAAGCAACGAGGAGACAAAGCCGAGGTCCAGTCCACAGAACACCTGCTGCGTGTTGTTGCCTGGCGGAGGATCTTCCTAACAAGCCGTGACATTCTTCGGCACGATCACAGAGACTCTACTCCCCCCGGCCGGAAGAATTCCGGGAACCAGCACCGGCCAAGATCTGCAAACGTGTGCAAAAGTTGGTACGGTGCGCAAAACCGTGGTGCTCTTGTCGTGACCATATTTGGTCATCGTTTCGACGGTGCCCTCTCCACGTGCACCTATTGGACGTCGGTCCCCAGTCTCGTGGGTGGAGCTACAAGGCCATCGAGAGCCGTATTGGCCAACGATGTGGACAATGCGCCCAGAGTTGGCAACGCGGCGACATAAAAGCCCAAGACATGTTTTTGTAACTAGTCTCTCTATCTGTCATCTTTCGATCGTCATGTAAATAAACTTCTGTTAAGTTTTCCTCCCGAGTCGCTCACTGCCACGGCTCTCTGCTCCGGACATCGATGGGCCTGCGGTTCGACACCTTACGCTCGGCACCACGCTACCCGCTGGTCGGCTCCAGCAGCAGGCCAGTCGCAACACCAGCGTTCAGTAATTGACAACAGCACAGCTCAATACTTTCAGTCCATGAAAGCTCTGAGGAGGTCTTGCCATAGTCCTGCTCACACTTAGCGCGATAGCCTAGAAAAAAGACGCCACTAAAGCGTGCAAGCCCATACCGCTGCGGTCCATATCACAGTGCAGCATGACCCAGTACACCTCACGCCATCCGGCCAAACTATAGCATAAGTGGGCATCGCTTTACTATCCCAGTACTTCTCATGCACCATGAACGGCCCGACACGGTCAAGAATGCTGTTTTTCCGTACCTGCTCGTATCCGACTTGCGTGAACTGGTCGCAATTAGTGAATGGAGCGCTCTCTATTGGAGTATCCTTCTGCGTTAGCTGGTACAGGTTGACCCCCATCTCGAACGAAAGGCCCACGTACAGATTCGGTCTCGAGTAAGTCTTCCCGTCAAGGACCAGCTTGGACATCAATGCCTGCGAAGGTGACAATTAAGTTTCACCTTAGCTGACAGCGGCCTCGCAACTGCAACTGCAACCCGCGTTGGCGGCAGCTCTCGTGAGACTCTGTGGAAGAATGACTGAGGGGAAGTATCACTGAAGAATCACAGAGAAGAATAACTGAAGAGCTCAAGGCAACCATTTTATCCACTAATATCAAGGAAAATTCGAGTGCCATGGAAGCTGACCACGTTCGTTGTTCCGAAATTATTCTTATCATACTTTGTTTTGACTATAAATATATTTCAATAAGCGTAGAGAAGCCGGCGGCTTCTTTCCTGTGAGTAAAGATAAAAAGGTAAAAGCGTAATCAAGAAGTTAGAGCTAAGAAAGCACTCAAGGACAAATTCAAAAATGCTTCGCGATTTGTGTCAGGTAGGCGGAATAAATTCACAAGTCTTATTCACAAATTGAAGGTAACATACCCGATCATTAGCGTGGCCAAGGGGTGGTTGGGCGATTCAGATGGCACCCGAAATTCGGGAATTCACATATCTATATATACATGCGCACATGCAACGCACACACGATCATACATTATGGGCGGTTCATCTCTTACCACCCCCCCCCACCCGAAAAAGAATTCTCGCTACGCCTTTGTTCAGAACCATACTATTGCAATGCATTAAGCGTTAGTGCCGACACTAGTATTCAAAGACCGATACATAAGTTTATTAAGTGCTAAATCAAAGCTTTCAGCTTATTAAGAGCTCGCATGTTCGCCAGTTATAGATCCACTTGTTATTAGCTGTTCTAACAAATCATACCCGTTCACCAAACAAACAACTTCGGGGCTGCGCGGAATACGAAGAACAGTGGCAGCGTAAGCGAGAGGAAGCTTTCGAAGAGGCGGTTGGGATCTCTCTTAGGAGCCTACTGCGAGCACCGTTGCCAAGAACAAAGTACGGTACAATTCACCACGACATATCGAAGCAGCGAAGCACCCACTGCGTCTCTGTAAGGTAGAATTGACAATCATGTGGCTACACAGTTTGTTGATGCCATGACTCATGATGATCAGCTCTCGCGGAGCCCATGGTAATGGATGGGCAGCTCTAAACCACTCACTCGCAAAGCCTATCCCATGGTGTGATGCTCTGCGCGACTCCTTACCGATCATTGCGCATGTATAGGGTCTTTTCCGTAACCACATTAAAACACTGTAGTGGCTCAGTGGGAGACTACTTGACTGTCACGTGACTCAATATCGCTGCATGGGTTCGATTCTGGTTCAGAACCTATTTTTTTAACATGAAAGTGTTTTCCGCTGGGATCCACGAAGACTTCACTGACGTATTTTCGTCACGGATATGGCGTTCTAAAATGTACACTAACAGATAAAGAACAACGCTAGAAAAATCTCCCGCTAAGGGAACCATGTGTAGATGCCAAGCAGTGGGCGCTAACGCTTACACTGGCGGCGGCGTTGACGCTGGCCCTCATCGCAGTGTTGCGCAGGAGAGAAACCTGGGGAGGCGCAAAGCACGCAGTGATGGACCGGTGTTTCCCACTGGAACATACTAATCGCTGCTAATGGGCAATAAGAGACAGGAGACTCCGATTGGACACAGAGACCCGCAGTCCGCTTTTAGTTAACGCGCATGCTGAGAATTTTTATTGTTCAACAACGCACAGGAGAAATCTTTCACCGGCACCACGCTGGAGGTCAAGATCCAGTGTCTATATATACGGGGTGGCCAGTGAACAGTTGTGCAACGCGAGTAGTCGGTTTTAGATGCGAAGCATCTTATGCTCGGGGCCATGTCCGTCCCTCCCGCGTCCCCCGTCCCGCGTCCGGCTACTTTCATGAAGTAGGGAAGCACCCATTATGCCAACCAGAACACTGTAGTAATATGAAGGCCGTCAACCCCTACCACAGTAATCAGAGTCATGGCCGAGAGCACAGAGAGGCTGCTTAGCAATGGCTAGGCAGGCGGTGGCTGTCGCCCAGGTTGACCCCACTCCTTAATCTTGCTTGCATGTGTTTGGAGGGGGCTTAGTCCGTCCCTCCTTCCCGCGTCCCAAACCACCACAGCGCATGCGCGTCCCCTCCACCTATCTCTCTCCTCTCCAACGCTCACCCCCTTTCTCTCCTCTAGGAATCCTCAACTCTACGGAGCGGCCCCCCGCGTCCCACACCCCCCCACAGCGCATGCGCGTCCCCTCCCCTATGTTCTCCTCGTACATCCCCACAGCGCGTGCGCGTCCTCTCCCCCCTCCCTTCTCTAGGAATCCTCTACTCTACGGACCGGCTCCCGCGTCCCACACCCCTACAGCGCATACACACCTCTAGGAATTCTCTACGGAGCGGCGCGCACGACAGGTGGTGTGACAGCTGCATACTCCGCTGGGGGCGCAACGGTAGTTCCGCGGTATGAAAGTGACGGAGCGCGCGCGCCTCATTCTTTCTCCTGTGCAGCGCCGCCATGAGCACCCGGACCACTGCCGTGAAATGAGACCGGCGACGTTCCTCCCGCTCAAGCTAATTATCTCCCCCGCTGCTTCGCATCCACACATGGTTCCCTTTAGCGGGAGATGGGGAATCTTAGGGGCATCTTAGATGGGGGAATCTTAGATGGCCACACCGCAGGTGGTGTGGCCATCTATGTCAAGCAGAACACTGTAGTACAATAAGGCCGTCCACCACCACTACAGTCACCAGACTCATGGAAGAGAGCACAGAGAGGCTGCCCAGCAATGGCTAGGCAGGTGGTGTCTGTTGCCCAGGTTGGCTCCATTCCTTGATTTTGCTTGGATGTGCTTGCGGGGGCTTAGTCCATGCCACCTTCCCGCGTCCTACTCCCCTCCAGAGCATGCGCGTCCCCTCTGTTGCGAAATGACTGGTTGCCTAGACGTGAAGGATAGACTTCCGTTTATTGCCAGTACTAGTGGTGAACTGCTGTTCCGCCCACGTGCGCGTGCCCTCGTTCCCTCGATGCCACCTCGGTTTTCTCTTCTTCGACAGAGTCTGTCACGCTCCAAGTTGCTCCGTTCCGCACTATTTTTCAACATCCTCCCAGGGGGGCCAAGATGAATTGCACGCGTCGAGGGTGCAGCTTGAATGGTGGTGATGTCGCCGCACCAGGCATAGGTGGGTTCGTTGGCGCCTCTTCTGCAGTTCAATTGCAGTATGCTGGCGATGACGAGCCTTGCGTTGCAATAGAAGTGCATTCGGGAGCCCCAAGGCAGAAGCGCGGTGCGGCAGCCAGATGCGTCGACTTTCCAGTGAGAAGTAGGGCGGGATCAAATGCTGGAGCTCGTCAGGCGCGCTCTTGAGACGTCTTCGTAGTGTAATGCTCTCGCAATTGAGCCGGCGGTAGCACGACGATTTAAGCGGTCC
>JALIZH010000282.1:0-13602 GCA_030522465.1 Rhipicephalus appendiculatus
GAATCGACAGGCGGTTAGACGATAACCTGTTTGTTCTTACACAGTGTAGAGAAATATCAAAAATAGAAAACAGGCCCTTATACGTAGCTTATCTAGACATCACCGGGGCATATGACAACGTTAGTCAGGAAATTTTGTGGGATATATTGAAGGAAGTGGGCATAGGTGACGACTGTATACAGCTTTTGAGGGAGATATACCGAGAAAATACAGTTTGTGTAGAATGGGAAGGAATAAGCAGCAAGGACAGCGTTGACATTAGCAAGGGGCTGAGACAGGGATGTCCTTTGTCCCCGCTGTTATTCATGCTGTACATGGTGAGGATGGAAAAAGCGCTAGAAGGTAGCAACATTGGATTTAATCTGTCACACAAACAGGCAGGCGCGATGGTTGAGCAGAAGCTTCCAGGTCTATTTTATGCTGACGATATTATCTTATTTGCGGACAGTCAAGATGATATACAGCGGCTGGCAGATATATGCGGAAGGGAGGGCGAGGCTCTAGGACTAGGTTTTACTGCAACAAAATGTGGATTGATGGTATTCAATGATCACGAAGACCATGCGGTCTTAATACAGGGCCAAGAAATACCGAGGGTAAGCGAATACAAGTACCTCGGAGTGTGGGTAAATGAGGGGGATAGATATATGGAGGTACAAGAGAAAGCATCGGTAACAAAGGGAAAGAGGAATGCTGCAATCATGAAGCACAGAGCGTTATGGGGATACAACAGGTACGAGGTGCTTCGAGGGCTGTGGAAGGGTGTGATGGTTCCGGGGCTTACATTTGGGAACTCAGTGGTGTGCATGAAGTCAGAGGTGCAATCTGGAATGGATGTAAATCAAAGGACTGTGGGACGCCTCGCGTTGGGCGCTCACGGGAAGACGACAAATGAGGCTGTAAAGGGTGATATGGGATGGACAGGTTTTGAAGTGAGGGAAGCTCAGAGCAAAATTAGATTTGAAGAGAGGCTGCGGAAAATGAAGGAGAGTAGATGGGCAGGGAATGTTTTCAGGTATTTGTATAGAAAAAGCGTCGACACGCAGTGGAGAAAAAGAACTAGGAGGCTCACCAGTAAATATACGGCTAGCAGTGTGGGCGACATGGCAACAAGGAGCATTAAGCGAAAAGTCAGAGAGGCGGAGAGGACTTATTGGATGACAGCGATGGAAAAAGAAGCCGGCTCTCAGTGACTACCGAAAGGGAAAAAAACGAAATAAGGAGGGAGAGGTTTTATGATAATTCAAGGGGAAGCGCTTTACTGTTTGAGGCAAGGTCGGGTTGCCTTAGAACGCGTAGCTATAAAGCGAGATTCTGTAACGAAGAAGAACAATGTACATGCTGTGGGGGGAACTAAGGAAACGATGGAACATGTACTGATTGAATGTGGCGATATCCACCCAGATATACGTGTGGACACGAGTCTACATGAAGCCTTGGGTTTTAGGGACAACAATGGAAAGCTGAACACGTCCGCGATAGAAATAAGTAAGAGACGGTTAGAGTATTGGTGGCAGAAAAGTAGAGATAAAGGAAAAAAAATGAAGAAGGGGGAAAATAAGGTCATTCTGCCTTAAGAAGCAGAGAGATGGACCGTGAACTTATATTTTTCTTTGCTGTAATAACATAGATTTAATCAATGTAGATAAGGCATTAGGCCACCATAAAAAAGAAAGTTTTTTTTCGAGCCTGGTGGCAGACATGTCACCGCCCCGTTATAAAGGGGACGCTCATAGCATCCATCCATCCATCCATCCGGAAAAGCTGCCGCGCTGTTGGCGCAGCTTGCATGTGGCGAGGAAAAAAATGGTTTTGCGCTTTTATTAACCTCGCGCTGATTTGGAAATGTCTGGTCAAGGTGTACGAGAGGCCAAGTCAATGCCGGGGCCTAGCGATTCTCAAATGGGCGTTTTTTCTTGTTTTTTTTTTTTTTTTTTTTTTTTTTTTTTTTTTTTTTTTTTTTGCTGTAGATTTGCGCCGCCTTTATTAGAGCACTTGGAAAAGCGATGCCTCTGCAAGAGATCCGCATGTGCTAGAAACTTACTATACTTTGAAATTTTCGGGCCGTATAGTATGGGGGGCGCTAGCGAAGGAGAAGAAGAAAAAAAGAACGATGATGAGGCTGGGTGTGATGGCGCCCGGGGCTCACGCTCTCCCTGCCGCTAAAGACCGATCAGTCGTTGCCGGGCCTTCGTAAATTAAACGCGTTTTTGTCGCCTACATGTTCTCTGAGGGCTCCGGCCGACCACTGGCCCCGAGCCCACAATAGATATGTTGATAATGTTGTAAGCTAGATTTAAGGCCTGCGACGGACGCAGTCCGTTTGGAAGCAGTATCGCAAAAAGCAGGTGTCGGTGCTTGCTTCCTTTGTGCATTTTTTCCTTCGGTGTAACAACATATAGCGAAATGAAAACACACGTACAGCAGCATTCAAATTTTCCATTAGGAACACTTTGTTTATATTTCATTTATTAACAACTTGCAGGCACTTTCTTCCATACGGAATGCTTTACAGGCATTTTACAACAGGTGATTGCCGTCACAGCAGCGTAAAGAAGTAAAAAGTGACATCGGCATAAAGGAAGCATTATCCGCACAGAGTGAAGTGGCAGACTGTGGCCTTCATGCAGTCAATATACATCGTAAAACTGAAGCGAAAACTAAGATCATGAAAAAATCACGCACGCAAAGCTGTTGGTAAACACTGCGCAACGATCATTGCACTGCAATGGATGCGAGGAAATTAAATAAAACAAAAAATGCAAAGACGTAAGAAAAGCATTATTCGCATAAGACAGCTCAGTGCTGCATGAATACAATATCATAAGTACAACGCTAACTGAGCCGACCAAACTCGGCACTCGGCATCAGCAATCGTCATGCTCTCTCCTCGCGATGTCGCCGGCGCCATCAAGTGTGGCGTGAAAGCCGCGCTCGCATAGCGCACAGTGCTTCGCACTCGCCCACGAGGCTTCCCCAGTTTCCCTTTCCAACTACCTCCCGTCGCGCCGCAGGAGACAGGGAGGAGGTTGCAGACAGTCGCCACACGTCTAGACCGTGGTCTAGACTGAAAGTCGCCGGTTCTGCGACGACCACGGACTGGTTACAGGCGCGTTTTGTTCATTTATGATCGACTGAGTGATTTGGATGCAGTCGAGAACACAGTAAATGAACACGATACTGATATTGCCATTGTGCTACCAAAACGTAATCAAAATCCGGATGACGAAAAAGGAGGCGATGACAACTCAGGCACTTTCACTGTGAACGACGTGTGGAGTAAATGTAGGTCGGCTAATCGAAGCCTTCAACAATATTCCGGCAAAATTACTTATCATCTTACTTCAGTGACATCACCAGGGCACTCAGTTATCTAGAGCGTAACCGTGCTTCGGTTGCCCAACTCATAAATATCCGTACGCGATCAAATAGTAGGGGCTTTTAGCTTGTACGTATACTTCTTTACGTTACCGTGTTACCGGATACCGGAAGGAATCTGCGCATGCGCGGGCCTTTACGGAACGTAAACTTTCTACGGAACGTAAACTACTCGCCGGATAGGCTTTTACGTTTGCGGCCCTACCTCGCAAATCCACCTTCGTTCGTGGCTACGAGCGATATTCAGTTTGCGGAGACTCCTGCCGCCGAGTCAAAATAAGCCGTAGTGCGAATGCGAATTGCGATCACCTTGTTTCAGTCGGCTTACCGAAGCTAGAGCGACGTAAACGTGAGACGCCTAAAACGCCTAAAGCCCCCGACACCCCGACAGGCTGGATAGGTGGCGCCATCTAGCGGGGTCAATGTGAAACAGGCAAGCACAAAATTGTTATTGCAGAAACATCGCGCATTTTACTCCTTGCGTAAATGCCTTGCAGTGAAATAATTATGAATGAGCTGCCTTTTTCATCATTTTCTCCCTTAAATACTAGATGATAACAAACGTGTTCATGACTGTGGTTGCACGAAGCATCACAAGATGTCGACACCATCGTCGCTAACCCGATATTTTTTGCACCCTTTTTCGTAAACCGAGATACTGTACACGCTAAAAACCTTTCTTATTCTTTTGCCCAAGCAATTATTCAATCTTATCTAAATCAAGTAAAGTTTAAACGCAGTTATCATCACCATTTGGTGGTTTTGCGCAAACGTAAAGGTTTACGTTTACGCACACACGTAAACGTTTACGTATGAGGAGCTAAAACTTTTCTGCAGCATGCGTTCCGGTAAGACGGTAAACGCCATCCGGTAACCGGTAACACGGTAACGTAAAAAAGTATACGTACAAGCTAAAAGCCCCTAGTAAAACGATGTGTCACGATAGGAGAATAATATGACTCAACGACGAAAATTAGCCCAGTTTTCATCCATACACGTCTCCAGAAACGAAGAATGCTAGAACGCCCCTGTATATTTCTCATATCAAGGTATTTCGCGCCGAGACAAAACGGACGCAGAAAAAAAAAAAAAAAGCATGCGCACGCTGTAATCCCGCGCGCTCTGCTTTCCGCCGCGGTCTCCGCTGCCGCCGGATGGATGGATGGATGCTATGAGCGTCCCCTTTATAACGGGGCGGTGACATGTCTGCCACCAGGCTCGAAAAAAAACTTTCTTTTTATGGTGGCCTAATGCCTTATCTACATTGATTAAATCTATGTTATTACAGCAAAGAAAAATATAAGTTCACGGTCCATCTCTCTGCTTCTTAAGGCAGAATGACCTTATTTTCCCCCTTCTTCATTTTTGTCCTTTATCTCTACTTTTCTGCCACCAATACTCTAACCGTCTCTTACTTATTTCTATCGCGGACGTGTTCAGCTTTCCATTGTTGTCCCTAAAACCCAAGGCTTCATGTAGACTCGTGTCCACACGTATATCTGGGTGGATATCGCCACATTCAATCAGTACATGTTCCGTCGTTTCCTTAGTTCCCCCCACAGCATGTACATTGTTCTTCTTCGTTACAGAATCTCGCTTTATAGCTACGCGTTCTAAGGCAACCCGACCTTGCCTTAGAACCCGACCTTGCCTTGGAATCCCAAGTAAGTGCGCCATCTCGCGGTAGCCGGGCGCGCGACGCGATGTGCGTTTTTTTGCTGGGGAGCGCGGCGATTGGGACGGCCGGAGAAAAACCCGTCGCGCGCCCGCCATCTCGGAGGCCATGCGCGGAGCGTCTCTCCGCCATCTCCAACCAGGCGGGGGCGCTACGGTCGCGTTAGGATTGGTCTCGGCGAGTCGTCTGCTACTGCGCTAGTTCCACGGGGCCGACAAGCGACTACTGCAATGGTTAGGTCGATGTGGTAGTTGCTCTCAGTTGACTTGGCTTGAGTGAAACGCGCGTTTTAGTTATATCTCAGCGTTATAAAAAGATACAAACAGCGCGTAAGACAGGGCGTGCAAAAAAAAGTAATGAAAAACAAGGCAAACACTGCACAGTGCGCTTACCTCAATTTCGTTTCCCGTTAGAGCGGGCATCTATTTTTCGCCAGTATATGCGCAGATCGTCTTAGGATCACGTAATACTCAGTCATACTTCAACCTCATCTCATCACATAATACGCGGGCTGCTGAAAAGCCTACCAAATCAAACACCAGCAAGTAACCCAGAAAAAAGAAAACGTCTTGTCATTTTCATTCGATTTCGTGAAACATAATGCAGCAGGTGCATTATTTGCAGTGACGTATTCACGTGGTGTGTGTGCGAGTATTCGAAAATTTCGATATTCAAATGGAACACTGCTTTCTTCGATTCTATCATCGAATCGAATAGCCGTCATTTGTAAACCTGTAAACCTGAATTGTAAACCTGAATAATAAATATTTCAAAATATCAACTGCACCGAAGTGAGGATGAAATTGGCGCAAATGTAGAATAACTTTCATCCCTGTTTGCTTATTAGAGGCATGAAAGGTGAGAGCTCACGTAGGAAGGCAAGCTACTTCGCTTTGCGAGCGCAGACTTCCTTAGCTATACAATGAGCATTCACGCTTTCTGAACAATTATGTGGATCCAAAGCATCCACTTATTCCCTCCAGATGCTTCCCTCGCTCAACTCCTGCCGTGAAAGTGCTCTAATTTTGAAAACTTGCTCTCAGTCACGGACCGAAAGAAAAATTATCATTCCAGTGTGCTCCGCCAGACTCCTACAAATGATGAGTACCTAGAATATATGTACCCTTTACATTGCGCATCGACGTTCTTTTATCTGTATATGAGTATAGGCGAAACCTAAATTCGTCCATTCCATGCGCGCAAAAACCTCTAGCACGCATGTTGCACAGAAATTGGGCAAGCTCCTCTGCTAAGCCACGGTCCAGTAAGAATTAAAAAGGGAACACACGGCCGGAATGCACCAGTTATATTTCTGTACAGACGTAACTAGTAATTGAGAAAGACTTTAGCGATCCGTGGCGATTAGCCCATCAATGAACATCGGGGCCGTTTGTTCTGGTTAGCTCTGTACGAAATGCTTGGCTGGTGATTTTAGTTAACTGGATAAAATTATTCAGATTAAATCGCACTGTCCCGTAAATACAGTTCTTTTCCGCACACAGCGCGTTGATTGTAGGCGTGCCCATAGGCGTGCGCACGAGGGGGGGCAGAGGGGGGCGGCCGCCCCCCCCTAGTCACCTGAAAGAGGGGGGGCGCAAATTCTGCCCCATACATTGACTTAATAGGAAGGGGGGGCGCTGCGATGAACCTTCGCCCCTCCCTGCCCCCCCCTGAAGGGGAACCCTGCGCACGCCTATGGGCGTGCCCTTCTAAAGCATTCCACCAGCGATTATGTCGTGTCAACAACCGCAAACACTCCCTTTTTCCGTCCGATATCTCCTACTGGAACAATTTATCTAACGATACTATGTGTTGCAATACGACTGACGCTCATCGACCTCATTCAGTGTACTGAATTTTCACCATGAATTTTCGGCAATGTAGATACTTCCATGTATTCATGTAACCTAGCTCTCCTGCGCGGGCCGTATAAAGAACCAGCGGCATACTGAAACAAAAAGGAAAAAAAAAATTGAATACCTTTCTATCTGACATCGTCCTAACAGACTTTCCTAGGATTACTTCTCCTGTAATGTCCCGTTTTCATACCTTTGAGTATGATAAATAAAGAAATAAATAAATAAATAAATAAATAAATAAATAAATAAATACTGAGGTTATGAATACGAGGACAAGAACATCAATTTATATTCGTTCTACGAACGGCTGTTTCATATTCTTGACTGCAGTGTCCTAGGTGCTCGGCTGCTGACCCGAATGTCACGGGTTCGATCGATGGATGTGCTAGAGGACCGTCTGTGCGATGTTACTGCACGGTAAACACCCGACGGCCTAAATTTATGGAGGCAATACATAATTATATCGATCGTGGTTTTGGCATGTAATAACTCCAAATATTATTTGCATCACTGGTGTCATTGTGAACGGGACTACCGACACTTGTCTCATCACAGTCCAACAGCGCCTCAGGAAGTGTCCAGACCCGGTTCCTTTGCAGCTTAACTGAAAACTTGGTTTCATTGCCTCTATACATACAGAAAAGCGCCCATGAAGAAGTGTCGCGGGACGGGGCTTGGCACTGCCGAAGCAAACCCTGAACAACAGCTCGGCACGCTGCACCTAGGCATGTCGAGAATCCGCGCTGACATTTCGCGGTATCTGCAGAAATACGTGTACACGATCACTGCTCGCACGTTTGTGGAACGCGTGAGACCTCATAATTCATGCGTGATTAACGGCGAGCACCAACAACGCAGCAAAAACACGCGGCTGAGGCAAGCGGCGCCCTTCGTACTGCATCGCACCCGATCTTAACGCTACGCCAGCGCCACCTCTCGCCACGGCGACAAAACGTGGCCGCCTCTCAAAGCTAGTTTGCTAACTGAAAATAATGGATGGATGGATGCTATGAGCGTCCCCTTTATAACAGGGGCGGTGACATGTCTGCCACCAGGCTGGAAAAAAAACTTTCCTTTTGTGTTGGCCTAATGCCTTATCTACAATAATTAAATCCATGTTACTACAGCAAAGAAAAATATAAATTCACGGTACATCTCTCCGCCTCTTAAGGCAGAATGACCTTATTTTTCCCATTCTTCATTTTTGTCCTTTATCTTGTTGGGACGCGTGTACGCGTGGGAGAAGAAGACACGACCGCGCGGCGTGGATCCCAAACATCGACTGGTTTTATTCAGGTTCTCTGCAGGTTCCGGAGAGCAGCGGAGGGTGGCGCTGCCTGGCGGCTTGGCTTGGCTTGGCTGCCGCCACAGCACTCCCCCCTAGTGAGTTGCCGAACGGAGTTAAAGGTCCAGGCGAGTGGGTGCTCTTGATAGCCGCCCGCTGTGCGTCAGCCGGGAGGGCACCTCGTGGACTTGGGCTGGCATTGAAGCTGGGGGGTCCTGGCGATGATTCCCTTAGTGGAGGCAGCACGGCGTCGTCACGGTACATGTGTGCTGGCTTGATGCGGTCCAACGACACGACCTCCTCACGGCCGTTTCTCTTGATTGTGAATTGTTTGTTGCCACGGCGGAGGACTTGAAACGGCCCATCATAGGGTGGCTGAAGAGGTCGCCGAACCGCGTCATGTCGTACAAACACATATGGGCACGATGTGAGCTGTGGGTCGACGTGCACCACACGCGACCCTGGGGGCCGTGGAGGTACCGCGCGCAGTTTGCTCATGACGTTGCGTAGGCGAAGTGCATAGTCGCTGCAAGCTATGGATGCCTCCTCTGAGCCGCGCGCAAAGAGCTCTCCCGGCAGCCTGAGTGTCGTGCCGTAGACCAGCTCAGCGGCGCTGCAGCCAATGTCCTCTTTCAAGGTGGACCTTATACCCAAAAGAACGAGTGGGAGGGCCTCCACCCAGTTGTGTTCCTCGGTTGCCGTGAGCGCAGCCTTCAGCTGGCGGTGAAAGCGCTCCACCATGCCGTTGCTCATGGGGTGGTACGCTGTCGTGCGTATGCGTGAGGTGCCCATGAGCTGACTGATGGCAGTGAAAAGGGCTGATTCGAATTGTCGGCCGCGGTCTGTTGTTATCGTGGAGGGCACCCCGAAACGGGCTACCCAGTGGTACAGGAAAGCACTCGCAACCGTCTCGGCAGTGATGTCCGCGATAGGAATGGCCTCCGCCCAGCGGGTGAACCTGTCGACACAGGTCAGCAGGTAAGCCTTTCCGTGGCAGGGTGGCAGTGGGCCGACGATGTCCAGGTGGACATGATCAAAGCGAGAATCCGGAGTGGGGAGTGTTCCCAGTGCTGTCGAGGTATGGCGTTGTATCTTAGAGCGCTGGCAAGCTACACATTCGCGTGCCCAGCGTCGGACGTCCCGATTTACGCCCGGCCAGACAAATCTTGCCGTCACCAGTCTTTGGGTGGCTCTAATCCCCGGATGAGACAGTCTGTGCAAGGACTCGAACACGTGGCGACGGAGGCTCGCGGGCACGAACGGGCGAGTTCTACTGACGCTTGTGTCACAGCAAACCTTGTCCTCGGATCCGGGAACAGGGATCCACTCAAGATTCAGGGCAGTGGTCGCGGTCAACAGGTGTTTCAGTTCGTCATCTTCACGTTGAGCGGCTGCCAAAGCGGGAAGATCAACCTGTAGTGTGGGCATGATGGCGTTCACAGGATTCCGTGAGAGGGCGTCCGCTACCTCGTTGTCGCCGCCTTTGACGTGGCGGATATCAGTCGTGAACTCTGATATATAGGACATTTGGCGCCGTTCACGTGCTGTGTGCGTTCCACCGTCGGAGCTTAGCGAGCGCAATGCATAAGTAAGCGGCTTGTGGTCGGTGAGGACGAAAAACTCTACACCTTCCAGGAAATGGCGAAAATGTCGTATGGCAGCGTACACGGCCAGCAGTTCTCTCCCGAAGGTGCTGTAGCGGCGCTCGGTAGGTGTTAGCTTCCTCGAAAAGAAGGAAATCGGGCGCCAGATTCCCCCCAACGAGCTGCTGTAATACAGCCCCGACGGCTGTATCGGAGGCATCCACCATTACGCTCTGCGGGACACCGGACCTGGGGTATTCAAGCAGTGCGGCGTTTGCCAAAGCGTCCTTGACCTCGCAGAAGGCTTCTTTTGCTTCTTGAGACCAGGAGAGGGTGTCTGAGCCATTCCGTGAAGTGGCCAGCAGGTCGTGGAGAGGTTGAAGGATCTGGGCGCAGCGGGGAATGAAACGGCGGTAGAAGTTTACCAAACCCAGAAATTCCCGAAGCTGGCGCTTGGCGGTCGGCTGCGGAAATCCTTGCACGGCTTCAACCTTGTTGGGTTGAGGAAGAACTCCTGAGGCGGAGATGACGTGTCCAAGAAACGAGAGCTGTCGCACACCAAGCTCGCATTTGGCCATGTTCACGACCACGCCATGCTCCACTAAGCGCTGGAAGACGATGCGCAGATGATTCACGTGCTCTTCCGGAGTGCTGCTGGCGATTAGCAAGTCGTCAAGATAGGCGTGGCAGAAGCTGAGGCCGCGTATAGCACCGTCCATGAACCGCTGGAATGTCTGACCCGCGTTTCGGAGTCCGAATGGCATTCGGAGGAATTCGAAAAGTCCGAAAGGCGTTGCGATGGCGGTCTTCGGGACGTCCTCCGGGGCAACGGGAATCTGATGGTATGCCCGCACCAGGTCGATCTTCGAGAAGATAGTGGCACCGTGAAGCCTCGTCGTGACATCGTGTATGTGCGGTACCGGGTATCTGTCTGGAGTCGTTACCTGGTTCAGCGCCCTATAGTCCCCGCATGGTCGCCAGTCTCCCGGCGTTGACTTTGGCACCATATGAAGTGGAGATGCCCAGGCGCTCGACGAGGGTCTGATGATCCCTAGCTCCATCATGTGTTCAAATTCCTGTCGTGCGACCTTCAACTTCTCTGGAGGCAAACGGCGAGGCCGCGCGTGCACGGGTGGGCCGCTGGTGGCGATGTAATGGCGTACCTCGTGCTTCACCGCGGCGCTGGCTGGCGGCTGCCTCGTCAACTCGGGAAAATCCTGCAGAATGCGAGTGAAACGTTCTGCACCGGACGGCCCGAGCAGAGTGGGGCTCAGCGGAGGGTGGTGCGAGGGATTGCCTTGCACAGTTGCCTGCGACACGGGATCGTGAAGGCGGCGGTTGCGCACGTCGACGAGAAGGCCGAAATGCCGAAGAAAGTCCGCACCCAAGATGGCGAACTTCACTGCTGCCACGATGAAAATCCACCGGAACGTTCTGTTCAAGCCTAAATCGAGTGGCAGCGAGCGATGTCCGTAGGTGGCGATGGTTGTGTTGTTGACCGCCTGAAGGGGGGACGCACTAGGGACACGGCG
Source organism: Rhipicephalus appendiculatus (assembly GCA_030522465.1). Taxonomy (NCBI): domain Eukaryota; kingdom Metazoa; phylum Arthropoda; class Arachnida; order Ixodida; family Ixodidae; genus Rhipicephalus; species Rhipicephalus appendiculatus. The sequence goes on from JALIZH010000282.1 coordinate 11,313, forward strand.
ATCGGTGGACCCAACCGGTAACACGCTCACCTCAGCGCCGGTGTCCACGAGGAATCGAAGGCCACTGTCGCGGTCGGTGAGGAAAAACACTGATGGACGACGTTCGGGGGGCCTCTGTGACACTGGTCGTCCTCAGTGCCGGCTGCTCCCGTTTCCCGCATAGTCGCAAGGAGGAATGCATTTGCGAGCAGCATTGTAATGCTTCCTGTGATACCAGCAGATTCTCTGATGCGCTGCTGGGCGCTGGCGCTCCTCGGGAGTGCTGCGGGCCTGCATCGCTGCGACGGTATCGGCGAGGCGGGATATCTGCTCCCGGATGTCGTGCAGCGTGGTCGTTGGCGCGCCGCCGGCGATGTCTGGCTGTAGCGCCGCGACGGACGGCGGAGCGACCGCCAGCACCGAGTCCGCGAGCTCGGCTAGTTGAGACAGGCGTTTGTCGGCAGCCGAGGCGAGGACCATACGCACGTTGATCGGAAGTCGCTGTAGGAACAGCTCGCGAAGCAGTCTGCTGTCGGCATCGGTGGTGGCTGCGCCGGCCGTGTGCAACAGCTGCCTCATGTGGCGCAACAATTGGCTGGGCGTCCGGTCCCCGAGGTCGGTGTTGTGCAGTAGCTGCTGCAGTCGCTGAGGCTCCGACGGCGTGAGGCGACTGATGAGCAGTTGTTTCAGCGTTGTGTACGCGTTCTCTGCAGGTGGAGCGACCAGCAGATCTCGTATTTCGCTCGCTATTGCCGGTGGGAGGCTAGCGACCACGTGGTGGTACTTTGTTTGCTCAGCGGCAATACGACGAGCGGTGAATTGGGACTCCACCTGCAGGAACCACAGCTGCGGGTCCGCTGTCCAAAACGGCGGGAGCCTGATGTCGACGGCGGAAATGGCCGGTGCGTCAGAGGGAGTCTCCATGGCGTCGATCGCTTGAAAAAAGGCGGTAAGCCTCGTCCGGGTCACCACTGTTGGGACGCGTGTACGCGTGGGAGAAGAAGACACGACCGCGCGGCGTGGATCCCAAACATCGACTGGTTTTATTCAGGTTCTCTGCAGGTTCCGGAGAGCAGCGGAGGGTGGCGCTGCCTGGCGGCTTGGCTTGGCTTGGCTGCCGCCACAATCTCTACTTTTCTGCCACCAATACTCTAACCGTCTCTTACTTATTTCTATCGCGGACGTGTCAATCTAGAAACGTTGGTACGCCCCTCGTGGTGAGTCGACCGTCGGCGGCGCCGCCTTCGCGTTACTTTGTGTTTGTTGTTGTGTTGATTGAGTGTATCGGCATAATAATTGTTTAAGGTTGTTTTACCGTATTTGATTTACCTGATTCGGCTAGCGAGCTCGTGTTATAAAACTACTAAAATAAATGTACACGATGTTGGTTTGGTTCGACCGTGTCTTCTCTCTCCGTGTGCTCCGAGAGCGGCGCGCTCACTTCGAGACCCCACACTGGCAGCCCAACGTGGAGCTCTTGGAGCATCGGACGACAGTTTTCACGGTTCGGAACAACCTTCTTTTTTTTTCTTTCTTTCTTTTTTTTTTTTTTTTTTTTTTAAGCCGGGGTAGAGTAGGCCTAGGGAGGGATTTTCATCGCTAGCGTCGGTGGCGTGCTTTTTTCAGAGCCAGGAGATCGGTTGCTGTGGTGTGTTTGAACTTGTCGGCACGCGGAGTTCTTTTTCTGCTCGCAAGTGGTTGTTTTTTTTAAGAACGTCGTTGAGTTGTTGGTACGAGAGCCACGTGGTCCGCATCCTGGGGAGAGCAAGGCTTAGAGCACGTGGAATGTAGGCCAGGCCCGAAGCGAGTGAGTATAGAGGTGTGCGCCGTGGCGGTTTCGACCGGCGGCGGCGTGGGGGTCGATCCGAGTCGGCGGCGGCGGCGGCGTCGGCGCACGCCGGTTAAATAATCGGCGGCGGCGGCACCGGCGGCGTGGAAACCGAAACTACAAGTTTCAAAAAGCTATTTTACTGCATCTTCTTTGTTTAATTAGCTGAAATTCAGGGCTTTTAACACTAAGGGCTGAGAGAACAGCATAGATATGTACTAGAAGTCAGAGAACTGGCAAACGTTTCTTAAATATTTTGTTTTTCGGCGTGCACTTAGAAAAAAAAAAATGGGTGAGAGGGCACTTATCTCAAGTCATGTACAGTGTATTAATCATTTCTGAGGTTTCACGTACCGTGACCATGATATGAACATGAAACACGCCGCAGTGGACTACTCCGGAAGTTGCGTGCACGGTTCTTTGACGTGCAGACATCATTTAGCGTCCGTCAAAATGCGAGCACCACGGCCGGGATCGAACACG